>JBBMOC010000386.1:55000-61630 GCA_037975185.1 Centropyge bicolor
AGGTACACACACACACACACAGACACACACACAGAATGACAAAGTCGAAGTGTTTGGAGTTCATCACATTATCCTGAGTATCACGTGGACTCATATGTGCTTTTCTATTTGTCCGAAGGCATTTCCTCAAGTCTCCCAACTTTGACGGCTGGTTCCGCAACAGGAGGAGAGAGATGACCCAGAAACTGGAGGCTCTGCACCTTGAGGCGCTGTGTGAGGAGGTGAGGAGGGGGTGAGGGAGGTCCTGCACCTGCACGAGTCCACGTGTCTTCATTTAGAGTTCATCATGTAACCAGGCCTGGAAAGCATCATCCCTCATCAGTATCTGTCTGTATCTTTGTCTGTGTCTGTCTGTAGGATCTGCAGCTGAGAGTCCAGAAGCACTCTGAGGTGGAGACAGTTGATCTGGTTCTGAAGCTCAAAGATAAACTGGTCAGTACACTCACCTGCTGATACAAGTACTGCTTCTACTATTGTTGATACTGCTAGTACTAGTGCTGCCTCTATTACTGCTGTAGTGTAGGTAGTTACTGATGCAAATATTACTGCTGTTCCTCATATCTCCATTACTGCTACTGATATTATCACTGCCAGTACTACGTTTACTGCTGTGTAGTACTGCGCTACTTCTACTAACACTTGGCCTGCTGCTGCAGTTACTGATAGCAGTGTCATCAGTCAAGTCAATCTAAAAATCAAATCAATCAGTCAAGTCTAAAACTGTGAGGCCTGATGAATGCTCTGTGGTTTTCTGTGCTGCAGAGTCAGGCGGAGAGGGAGCAGCTCCCTGTGCGTCCGGGGACTGTGGCCAAACTGAGGGCCCACATCGATGCCGTCATCCTGGCCTTACCCGAGGACCTGCAGGGCATCCTCCACAAGCCCTCCACACCCTGACCTTTAACCCTCCCATCTGCAACACTAACCCCAGCTTGAGCTTGTTTTAAAGTTTGGGGGGTAGTGGCTCTCCTCCCAGCTGGCTCCCACGTGGAGGGGCCCCCGTTAACTCACACTGGGTCCCAGACTGAGGACGTCCTCTGGTCTAACACAGAAAGCACATGGTGCATTTTTGTTTCTATAATACATCCAACTTCACTTATACTTACTTTTTATCCCAAACCATTCTGTGGCGGCTCGGAGGAATTCAGACCAAACGTGTCCCTCAGTGATCATGTGGTACTCAAGCTACCAGCTGGACCAGGGCCGAGCTGCCCGACATCAACTGCTGTGAAGGTTTTACAGAAGGTGAAGGTTATGAAGAGACATTATTGAGTGAAGAAAGGAGCGCTTGATGCATTTCTGATTCATCTGGTACCAAAGGTTCATCTGAGCCTGTGGTGTGCTACAGACTGGTCGTCACGCTGGAGGTAAGAGCAGGAGGATGAACCTAGCGGTCTGCAATTTACCTCTCGACATTTTTCATTTGAACTGACTGTGGAGTTTTTTCATCCATTTTAAAGAAATGTTTTTTAAAGAAGTGCACTTCATTTTTAAATGTTTTTAAAAGAAGTGCACTTCATTGTGTGTGCTCTTTGCACACACACATACACACACAGTTTTATGCAAACTGAACCGAGCAGAGCCAAGCAGTGCTTTATATTTAAATTTTACTCAAATGTTACGTCACACTCAGCATTAAGCACCAGCGACCCTGTAATCGTCAATGCAGTAAACGGCTCTCGTCTGCTGAGCTGTACAAAGTGTGCTCAGGAGCCAGTCACAACCCTGAGTCCATGTCACATGATCTTTGTGTAGCCTGTCATAACAGTTCGAGTTCAAATTGTCTCCCAGAGCAAACCCAAGTATGGAGCTATGTATGGAAGACCATTTCTGCCAGAAGGAAAGTTAGGACTGATAAAAAATAATATCCATGGTGAGTCACAATTATTAGATACCATTTCATAATCTTGATTTAAAAAGTCGAAATCTTTTTTTCATAAGTATAATTTTTAGATTTTGACTTAAAAATTGGTCGTGTACATTTTTTTAGTTGTATCACAATTTTGATTCTTATTATTTTAAAAGAATGTCTCAGAATTTGGACGTGGTAAATCTAAATTTAGACTGAAATAACCATAGTCTGGAGTTGATTTCCTGTAATTCTACTTAGTAAATCTTGTCATTTTGACCTGGTACACTAAAATATTGACTGAATTTTGACTTCATAAATGTAATAATTTGACTTGTGTCATATTGACAAGTCAAACTGATTTAGTAATTCATAATTAGAGATTAGAAATATAATAAGGACTCAGTTTGTTTCTATCCTTCTAATTGATTCAGTTTTCCTGGCAGAAATGAGCTTACATGATTAAGTGATAGGTATATTGACAAATTGCAGCTCTCACATTCGTCCCACCTCCACACACTTGCATAGAAAGGAAAAGCACAAATCTCAGATACTGTCAGAGAAAAGTCCAGCGTGAGTTTCGATGACTCCATGATCTGATAGATTTACAGAGTGTGAACTGCACGGTGGCCTGTGTACGATCGGGAATAAACCCAACACTACAGTTAGTGTTTTCACTGATACTTCACAGATGGAGCAGCTTTGTGATTTGGGTTCAAACGTTGCTCGTGCCTTACAGGAATGAGAGCAGAACCAAAGACTTGTTGAATTAGTCTCCATCTGAATGAATGAGGACTGGTTCCTGTAGAGATAATAAGAGCAGTGCTTCTCCAACTGCAGCTCGAGGCTCAACGTTTATACTGACACTAAACTGAATTGACTGTGCTGAAGAACCACTTCTGAGAAAAACTGAACAGAGGACCTTCCTGCTCAGGGTCCCATGTTGAATTCAAAAGGAATATGGCTGAAGTCTGTTTTTAATAGTTTCCTGGTGAACAAACCAACTCCACAGACACATTGTTCAACTAAAAACTGACACAAAGTCCTGCAGATGAAAGAAACCTAACGACTCTAATAAGGGATTAGTTAATTAGTGCTGCATCTGTCAAAGCATCATCTCACTGCACATTTTAGTAACTACAAATTGTTTAATTCCCATTAAATCACTTCAGATTGTACATCTTTGGACAGATTTGTTTTTCCCTCCAAGCAGCGGTTTCAGGTCAAGTTTTAAAATCAAATCTTTAAACAAAAACATTGAGAAACGAATAATGTGGATTTTTTTAAAACCAATCCTGTAGGTAACTAAAGTTCTAGATTTTGAGGTTAAAAGGCCAAAACATCATCAGTATGGCTCTTTTGAATTAAAACCATTCATCTCTAAGCTTCTTTAGGCCTGATTTATGTGAAGTCATTAACATTCCTAACAGATTAAAAACAAACAAAACCATGTACGATATAATGACAGCAATAACAGCTTAATAGGTCATTTAATTTATTATTGTAATTTGGATTTTCAGAGTGTAAATTATGGCTTATTAGAAGAAGCTTTGTGTTTTTTGTTTTTGTCGTTGGTGGCTCCACGGGACACACAGTTATTTCATGTTTGTTTTTTCAGAATATTATTTGTGTGAAAATGTTAAATGGACCTTTTGTCAAACTTATGGATTGTTTTTGGTTTTTTTGTTGGTTTTTTTGGGTCATTTTCCTTAAATCATCATGTAACAAATGTTGAAATTTGCCTCTTTTTTTCAAGCAGATTATTGTACAGAAAAATAACATAACTATGTGCTGGTTGGAAAAACCTGTGACATCTGGTTGTTGGACAACCATGTAAGTTTTATATTTGTAAAAAACTTATTTTAACAACTTAGAATTTTTTATGGAGGGCTATTCTCATATTCCGCTCTGTAGAGAATGAAGAGTTTTGTACATAAAGGTGTAAAGTGAAATTGTGGCCCAGATATGATGATGTACAATAATTATTTTACTATTACAACAGATGTCTTACTAAATACAGAGATATGAATAAGAATTGCTCCATTTAATGTTGATTTGTTTGGATTAATTACAATGTTGTTGAGGCACACTGACATTTTGAATTTGTAGTTTGTTTGCTCGCAGACAATATTGACATGCAAAGTTTTAGCTTCTCTCACTAATTTTGTCAATTTGTCAATCACTGGATTTAATGAATAACTATTTTGCAGTTATTTATTGATGTCAATGGCCTTGAAAACATTCTCCTAAAAATTATATTGGACATTGAACAAAACCCCACATTGCGGTCCAATAATGTTTTAAAGCAATTTTCATACATTATCCACTTATGTCAATAATGGTAAAGTTAACATTTATGACAAATAACCTTTGGCTAAGATGTCTTTGTGATCTGACAGGCTTTGCCAGTCGGTGATTCTGATTGGTCGTTTGTTAGCTTTGGTGGCTAAGTGAGTGAAAAGTGAGCTTATGAGGACAACTGTCTCGCTAATTTAGCTTGTGGCAACATTTTATGCTAACAATACTTTCATGGCATTTTTCTGTTGTGCCAAAATATTTGACCTGAAAAACTACAAATTGAAAATGTCTGTGTGAGCTCATGTGAGCACATAGAGCCGTCATGCTGCATAGCTGTACTTCATTTTTTTGCTCCATTGACACTGTTGCTGTTTTTATTGAAGCCATATAACCACTACACTAAACCACTCTAGAGGTTCGATAGAAGTATTGATATGAAGAGGAAACTGATGGAATGACATTGTTCTATTGACTTGTTTTCATATGATGGACGACAGTTTTTTGGAAGCAAAAGAAACGAAGTTGATCGCAGTCTCATGTTAACTCTATTGTAACTTGAAGCTTTTTAGGAAATATTCACTGCTGAGTGTCTTTCGTGACATTGTTTGTTGGCTTTCGCTTGATACAGTGTTATAATAAAACGTTCACACAGCAGCCATTTTGAAACATTTGGGAAGTTTATCAAGTCAAAAACATGTTAAATAGGTTCATGTTTCTTGTCATAAAAAAGTAGCTGCGTGTTGGAATAACACTGTTTTGTTCTTTTTCGCATTCTTTCTAGTGGACGACCAAATGATCAAGAAGGTTGCTGTGAGAATAAGGTCAGAGGGGATTTTCATGCTACAGTTCAGGTTCACTGTCCCTGATCGTTTTTTTTTTTTTTTTTAATTATTTCCTGTTTTGCTGCACTGACAGTAACAGCTGACGTGACTTCAACCACGCTGGTCAATTTTGTCATTAAACAGCTTCAATTTTAATGGACTGTCTTGTCTGTTATATGAGATGAGAGTGAAATGATTGTCTCTAATCTGAGCACACAGATCGAAAACTGAAGAGATTAAAAAATGACACACAAATTTATAAATTATGTTTTTAACCTGCAGTACCTTTTTTGGACACTTGGGGGCAGCAGAAACGAGTTTGAACACAGCGTGGCTTCAGGTGATAAATCTCTGTAGGTTCATCACTAACTTAACAAAATAAAATCAGACGAGTGATTTCCACTCCTGATGAATATGTATGTAATGTACAATCAATAGCAATATTGTGTCTCTTTATTGTTTTTTATTAATATAAAAAAATTAAGGTAACAAATCCATTTAGACAGAAAACGATATCAAGTCAAAGATGTTAGTGAAAATTCTGTTAGTGAGTCTAGTTTGTCTCTTGTCTCGTAAATATAATCACATAAATCAGCGATGTTTGAATTTCATTTACTGGTAATAATTGATTGTTGATTGATCGATTGTTGTCACTCTTGTGTTATCTTAAGAAGAACAGAGGATGCAGCTTTGTTTCATTAAAACTGTTGCCTCTTTCTCTCTCTCTCCCATGCGTTGAAAGACAGATGGTTCTTCTCTCCCTTTGTTCGACATCCTTTCTCGCAGCCGCTGATTGGCTGTTTTGGCGGCATCTCATAGGAGTCCTCCAACAGTGTGCTTCCACTGGGAGAGTAGTTGATGTTGGACCAGGTGAGGACGGAGCCGCTGTACCAGCTGAAAGCACAATTACACTTTTCAAATGATGGATTGAAAAGTCCAAAGAGTTTATATAATAATAATAATAGTAATCTTAATCATTATTATTGTTGTTGTTATCATTATATAAAATAACATTTAAAGCTAAAATTCATAGCCGGTCGCGCATTCCAAAACTGTGGACAAAACAACAAAACAAGCAAACAACCAAAAAATAAACAAATAAATAAACACAACTTGTAAACTTGACATAGTTATACTGAGCTACTTTGGAGTCAACAAAAGATATAATAATAAAGTGGTACTTTATTACTGGGTTTTGTTGCCTGATACTTTTCTGTTTTAAATGTAAACAAAAATTTTGACCTTTACACAGATATGGAATATGTTGTAGATGAAATGCTGGTGTTGCAAGATTTTACTGTTACTTTACTTTTTGTACTGTTTGTAGTTGTAGATACTTGTTGTCTGTGCGTTTTAGTAATGTCAGGTTGGGTTTAACTTTAAACACTTTAACAGCGAAACCTCTGTTTGAACGGACTTCATCCTTACACACACACACACACACACACACACACACACACAGACCTACCCCCAGGCACCGTTGGCCATGTAGGTGAGTATTTCTGTGAAGCTGAGAGGATAATCCCACACCTGGACGTCTGTCACCTGACCATCGAAACCTGAAAAGTCAATCACAGGCTCACCTGACCAGACATACTGAACACACACACACACACACACACACACACACACACACACACACACACAAACATGGAGCAGATAGAT
>JBBMOC010000387.1:0-61117 GCA_037975185.1 Centropyge bicolor
GTTTGTACTCGTTCCCCCAGAGGTTTGTTGGATTTCCCGCTAATTACTCGTTACAGCAGAAAGAGGCGAGACATGAATGTGGGTTCATCAAAAGGTAAAAAATTAAATCAGCTCAGGGATGAAACCAATTTTTTTTGCCGTAATTTATCTGTCAAAAAATATTTTCTATCAGGAAGTGAATTGATTTGTTTATAAAATGTGAGCAAATAAAATCCCAGAACCAAAGGTGATATATTCATATTGAATGTTTACAATGAGATTAAAAAAAGAGGAAAACACATACACACACCTGAAACTGTAAAATAAATGGCTTAAACGTTTCATTTTTAATCATCAGAATTCACCTAATAAAAGAATTGGCTGATCACTTCATAATGAAATAACAGCTGGAACAAATAAAACACCCCGAGAGATGATTCACAACAGACTAACTGAATATGAGGGGAATATTTATTTTAAATCAACAGCTGTTCCTTTAGCAACGGCTAAATGTCAGTACTTTACAGGATTTCCTTCACGTTTACATCCTCGTGAGAGTACGTGGTTCTCGACCGATACAAGCAGAAGAAACCCACCTACACCTGATCGATTCCTACAGTGCAGAGACCGATAAAAAATTCATGCCTCCCAATGTTACCTGTGGGTCTCTGTAAAACATCTCGTACTGCAGGATCATCTGCCGGCTGATCTGCGAGCCGTGATACACGATGACGTTCATGTGCGTCCATGTGCGAAACTCCCTCTCCCAGTTGGTGATGGTGGACAGGGGGGCGATGATGAGGAAGGGGCCGCGGATCCCCATGGTGAAGATCTCGTACAGAAAGGTGATGGACTGGATGGTCTTTCCCAAACCCATCTCATCGGCCAGGATGCAGTTTTTTCTATGGAGGAAAACAAAGACGGTGTGAGAGAGGAAGAGAGAGCAGAGGGAGCCTTATGTTCCGCCATAATCCTACAGGAAACAAATCACATTTATGCTAATGAGTACAATAATAATAATAAGCTAATTCATGCATTATTATTTGTGTCCATATACTTCTCATAACGCATTGGTGATATTTACATGAACTCTGTTTCTTGGGCATAAACGGTTTTTAGAAGGAACTGGACCAGTGACCAGGAAGGAAGGAAGGAAGGAAGGAAGGAAGGAAGGAAGGAAGGAAGGAGGGACAGAAGGAAGGAAGGAAGGAAGGAAGGAAGGAAGGAAGGAGGGACGGAAGGAAGGACGGAAGGAAGAAAGGAAGGAAAGAAGGGATGTGCTTTTATTTTTTCCACCTCTTGAAGAGCATTCACCTGTTGTACCAGTTGAAGAGTAACCAGTTCATTCCCTCCAGCTGGTACTCTCTCAGCTGGTTTCCGTTCCGGTAATCTCTGGAGCGTTCCAGCTTCTGCCATTTTTCTGGAGGAGGGCGCTCCTACAAAACACACACACACACAAACACACATATTATCAACACATTACTTCATGAATAAGTGGTTTTCCATTCATCAGTTTTAAGTTGGATTATTAAAAACTATGACTCCAACATCCCCTGAGTAGATAAGATGTGAAAAGGTTTCATTTTCTGAGTGTTATCATCAAACCACACAGACTCCATCCAACAAAAGAAGCAGGAGAATATCACATATTAAAACTATTTGGTTCCCTTGATAAATCAGAAAGTAGCTAAATAGGTTGTCCCAATTTTAAAAGGTAAGCGACTCAGTCTCTTGTTCTGGAGGTTGAATGGACAAATAATAACATAAGTAGTTGTTGCTGTCACAGTAATAAGCGATAATCCTGGTTTTGGAATGAATAATGGCTAAAAAGTGAGAGTAATTTGCTCAGGTTTTATCTGCCAGCAGCGGACAGAGACTCTGGAACATTGCAGATATTTAAGTAGCAATTTTGTATTCAACATCCAGCAAAGCAAATGTAAGTCAGGCCGGTCAGGATCCTGACGACTTCCACAGTGTTCATCTCTGTCACAAAGCTCTCTGTTGTGCTCACACTGAACGGCCTCTCCTTTGTTGTCTGGGCTTCACAGCGATGCCCACACTCGACAGTGAAGCACAGATGTGGAGAGGATTGTGGGTCACAGAACAGAAGATGTTTTTGCATGGGATTTTCAAAACCTCAATGTCACTTTCAAAAACAAACACAAAACCAGACCTGATGGGTCAAAACTGCAGCACGAAAAGAAAGAAAACCTCACAGCACTGATTGTGTTTACACTAAGTAGCACTAAAAAAAGAAAAACAAGGTCAAGATGGTGAATTTGAGGCAAAGTTGTTGTAGAGATGTGGGCAGGAAATATAAAGCCATAATGTTGTCGTGGTTTGGTGTAGTTTCCCTTTTCCTTTCATCTGCCCACCAAGCTAAACTCAAAATGCAAATTGTTTTCGTTCACTATTTATCTAAGACAGTTCGGTTCCAGACATCTGAATCACCGCCTACATCTCAATATCATCTTTCTCTGGCTGGAAAAGCAACCGAGCCAATCAAAGCTTCGTAGGAGCTATTAAGAATGAAGGCGTCATCCTGCTGCACCAGAGCCAGAGAGAACGCCATAAAAATGGCAACGAGCGTGGATAAAACAGGCACGATTATAAAAGTCCACTTAGAGAAATAACAAGTCGTAAATCAGTTCTTCAATCTACACGGCAAATGTCAGGTTAACTGCAGCTTCTGAAAGGACAGAGACGGGATGATTATGTCAGTCACTGCAGACTAGTTGTTGTCTCACAAAGAGAAACCAGCTGACATAAAGACGTCAGACAGAACAATGAAGTGAGACCAATTCAAACCGATTACCAGGTAAAATCTGAGGTCAGCTTCTCCTGCTAACAATACCACTTTATAATTGAAGATCATCTTTCATTTTTCTTTACACAGTTAAGTGAGTTAGTCCATAATATTCCCAACTTTATTGATATAGTGCTAATAAAAACAAGAGTTACAGTGAGCCATGATATGACAGAACCTGAACCTGTGTTGTAGAATTGAACATATTTCTCCTCCACGTCAAAACAGTGCATCAACCTGCACAGGCTTTCTCCTGTCATTTCCACTCGTCCACTATCATGTCTCTACTCACCACGTGTCTGAGGTCTGCCGGCAGTTTCTGGATCTGCTCAAACTCTTTGATCTTCTCTGGGTCCAAATCCTCCTGCAGCTCCCACGTCGCCTCCTCGTATGAGAGGCTGCACCACTTAACGAGGTAATGGGTCACCTCCTACAACAACATATAGAAAAACAGTGTGTGTGTGTGTGTGTGTGTGTGTTCCTGAACCACAGGACTAAGAGTGTTCCACCACACTGAGGACCTTCAGTAATAACTGCTTTCAAAGCAGACGAACGCTGCTGTGAGAGTGTGTCTGTGTTTATGTGTTACCCACCTCTCCGGTCTCAGTATCTGTGGTAACAGCCACCTCCAGCACTCTGTCCACCTCGACATAGTCTGGGTTAAATAAGTCGTCATCGGGCTGGACACAGGGACAAGGAGAGAGATAGGAGAGAGATGGAGAGAGAAAGAGATTATTGATTATTCATTATTCATCAGGTCAGAGATCATATTGATGAAACAATATTCTGTGGAAAGAATGTAAAATAAGCAAAAAGCTGTAAAATTCCAGAGGAAATAGTGGATACTAATGTCATACTTTATCATTTACTGAACATTATAATAACTAAATTTCAATGTATTTAAAGGGTGCAGTTGTTTTTCTCCATAGTTATTCTAGCGCATCTTGTTTCTTTCCCAAGCGGCAACCTCCGCCGCTGAAAAATGAAGCCAATGCGGAAGTGCAAAAAAGCTGCAGTTCCTCCAATAACCACTAGAGCAGGCTGCAGAAGGGAGTCAATTACATTTGAGCCCCATGTTAAAATGTCCTATTTTACGACAGAAAAAAAACCTTTTTTCCGGCTTGGTTCAAAACATGGCTCTAGTCTCATAAGCTGTTTTTCTACTCCATGACAACTCTGGGGGGGGGGCGAATTTTTTTATAAGGCGTTGGTTTAAAATATACAGCATACATCATTATGCACAATTCATAGCTGTCAATCTAAGTGGCGCCACTTTGATTGACAACTAGCCACTGACGGTCTAAAGGGCGTCACCCCGGCTAATTCTAGTCACTGAGTTTGGGAAAGAGATCGTCGTGGGGTTAGCCGGCTAGCAACGATATTTAGCATTTAACCTAGCTGGTTAGCCGTAGCTAGTTTGATTATTTCGAATAAAGCGGCTTTTTTCAGCCAATAGCGTTCATTCGACCCGCCTCAGCTCCGCCCTCGCTCCACCTCTTTGTCCATATTTGGAGTAACCGGAGGTAGGCTACCAAGATGGCTACGCACTACGATTTGCTTCATTTTTGCTCTTCAGAAACCTATGGGTGACGTCACGGACACTACGTCCATATTTTATACAGTCTATGTTTCTACCCTGCATGTGTGACACCTACACTACTGAAAGAAAGGACACGCTCTCTGGTGTTTTATTCCCTCCACGTTGTTCTGACTGCAAAGCCATCTGAGCCAACCCTGTGATTTTAACCTATATAAAAAGAACTTGAATCAACATTTCTCAATTTCCCATAATTTCTCATAAACTCTGCTGCTTTTTGCAGAGATAATAGCACTAGCTTTCTACAACCCTTTACCCCTCAACATTTGCTCTGAAAAGATTTGATAGAGGCCAGCGGTGGAGTCTGATCGGGTACGCTGCCATAAAGTCGGAATTACGCCGTAAAGACCAATTTATGTCTCTACGTCAAATTGTTGCCTTGGTTACAGTATGTTCCAGTTAACCTGCTGACCTTTACAGCACTTTCAATACTTGGCAGCAACTCTGTATGAATGCATTGTGAATTATTAAGCAGTGTGGTCCACTCATACACCTGAAGTATTCACATTTACATTTTCCTAATCACTTTGTGATGGACATAATGGCTTTGTTAATAGCTTCGCGAGATTATTAAATACAAATTTGTCGAGCATGACTCAAAAGGAGAAGATTAGCCTTGAATCCAGACCTGAACAGCAGAAAAGAACAGTAAACAACAGACGTGATCTCAGTGTTACCTCCGTGAACAGGTGTTTCATCTGGGCCTGTTTGGTCCTGAAGCGTTTAATCTTCTGGTGGATTCTGGGATCTTTCTCCAGCTCTTCCAGAGTGGCCCACTTACAGTGTAGGTAGGAACTACAATGACACATAACCAAACCATGTGAAGCATATTTATTCTGTTTGCCTTTATTTAACCTAACTGCTGCGTAATTTAATAATAAGGTCATGAAAATGAACAAAGTTTAAAAAAAGGTAACCGACTTAAGCCTCAAGTGCATTTGATGGATCAAAATACAATCATGTAGGAAAACACAATGAGCGATGACACAAAAGGAAAACAACTGTGATGTGATCCTTCTGACAAATTCAACAAGAGATTTGAGGTCAGTGAACAGAGAGAAATGCTGCTAAACAAGCAGGAGAGATGATGGATGCCGTGCAGTGTTGATTCCACTGTATCCAGACGGATCAGCCAATGATTTTCATCTTCATGCACCATACATCACTGAATCTTACAGAACAGGGGAGAACGAGGATGTCTCCCCGTGTGATGTATGTACTGAAAAAGAATTCCCTTATCATTAGTCGATGGCAAAGAAAGCTGAACAAATAATGTTACTATGGCTACAGTTTGACACGCATGCTTTAATCCATAAACCACAATCTATAAATGGACAAATATAAATGTCACTGCAGTGCTTCGTGCTCTGTGCAGTTACTAAACTTCCAACGCAATTACTTATGCATTTGATAATACATTATGTATAATGATGATTTTTACACTGCAAATATTATACTTGGGGCACTTTTCTATAACTTCAGAAATCGTGAATGCATTATTCTAAATAAAGTCGTGGAAAAGTAAAGCCATCACAACCATTCTGTTTGATTCAACTTAAGCAAACTCTCTATGTTTTATTCATCACCCCTGAGAATAAATTATGATCATAATAATGGCAGTATCTATGTAGGGCCTTTCTTAAAGATACAAAGTGCTGGAACAAACAGGGAGGGGGTCTCCAGAGATCCTCAGACTGGCTGGAAGAGCCGAGTCTCAGCGAGAGGATGAAAAACTCTCAGCTACTGCTGAGAAGCACTTTACTGACTCTGGAGAATAGACCGCTGCTAAAACACAGCTCGTGTGTGCAAAGTCAACTTCCCTGAGAGAAATCAGTGTCATAAAAACAACTAACTAAGCAGCTCTAACAAAGTCAAGACACTCCTTAAATACTTTCCATCCATCATGAGGATGACTTTTAACACATCTGAGGCTGCACATGTGCACACGGGCACCCAGGACTTGTAGTTTCCTTAATCTTGTGAGCGTCTATAATCATGTGGCATCAGTCTAAAGAAGCAGCTCCTTGGTTCTCAGCCTTTGTCCTTTCTGGGTGGAGTTTACATGTTGTCCCAGAATGCACTTCAAAACCCAACTGGCACAGTGCTAGTATGAGCCGGCCGGGCGTGGTTTCCTCTCCATTTGTACTCAGCACCCAAAACAGTACGGACACAAGTATTCCGATTTGAGATGAGTAAACAAGGTTGATTACCAGCTGAAAAACATTCAACATGGCCAAACGGAGCGCAGCCCCAGTGATCACATGTGTTTCCTTCAGGTGTATCAGACTCTACAGCCACACTAGCAGGTCTGTTACTAAAATGCAGGACAATCCATCCAACAGTTGTCAAAATGTCAACTTGCAAGAGGAAAAGTTGGGGATCAGGAAACTCAGAGTTCATCCTCTGGGAAACATACATCTGTACAGTGTTTCATTTAAATCAATCTACTTGTTATATATATTTCAGTGTGGACCAAAGATGCAAAGTGAAACAGCACTGCATCCATACAGCAGCTGTATCTGTTGTTTATTTGATACTCCTTCACTGTGTAATCCACTCCAATACAATATCCTGAGTTCAGCATTGATAGTAAACTGACATCACCCGAGCATCAGCTAAACGTCTAACATGCAAAATGCCAGAATACAACATGTACGTAAATGATAAAAGAGAGACTCACAAATTTCTGTACTTGACATAAAACTCCTCTGTCTCCTCCACTTGGTCCTCTGATGATGAAGCCTAGGAAGGGAAGGAGGGGGATGGGGAGCGAGCGAGAGAGAGAGAGAGGCAGATTAAATGAAGGAGAAATAAATACATGAAAGCAGCAGGAGAGTGGATTTTAGAATGAGAGGGGAAAAAAACAACGTAATACATTTGTAATCCACAAGAAATTTATTACAATTCTAATTCATTCATGAAATGGTCTGCGTGTGTAGGATTGTGTGTATGTGTGTGTTCTTTCTTCTTCACCTCTTTCTTCGCTATTCTGACAGACAGAATTTTCTCAATGATGTTGGCCTCGTCCTCAGGTGGTTCCTGAGGGACAGAGAGACGAGCGAGAAGAGAAGATTAGCAGCCTACGAGGATGAAAGTCAGCTCTCGGTGTTTGTGTTCATGCAGTAATACAGACTTCAATCTAAAGCAGAGCATTCAAAGAAAAGACCTCACGTAATTTAAAATGTGGATAACATGAAATCCAATTATGAGATGATGTGTCATACAGCACAATACAATACAACATGAGTCAGTGTCTGGCAGTTAAACATTTTGGAATCTATTCAATCCAACATATGTCTGCAGTGGTCAACACAGGCGATTCAATACCTACATATAATTATTACATCATCATATTTCTTGTGGTGTCAAGAAGAGAAACTGAAATAAGGTGAGAAAAGACAAGAAAAGAAACAGATGCAGTGTGTGTCCTCACCTCAGCCTGCCACGCCAGCGCAGTGGCGTTGAGCGCTGAGATGCGACCGGCTCCGAGAACCGCGATCGTCTCTCCATCATCGTCCACCACCTTAAAGTCCAAATCCTCGTTGTACTTCCTCCTCTTGACCTGACGTCCTGAACGCCGCTTCTAAAGAACAGGAGGGAGATGGATGAACAAAGAGAGGAAGGTGAGATAAGAGAGGAAGAAGAAGGATGATGAAATAGAAGAGAGTTGGAGAGAAATAAAAGGAGGAAATAAGACAGTGAGATATTAATGGTGAAGGTGTGAGAGCAAGAAGAGAAGGAAGGAGAGGTGAGAAGGAAAAGAGATATTAAGGTGAAAGAGCAGAGAGTGTGATTGAGAAAGGAAGTGAAGGTGGGAAAAACAAAAAAAAGAGAAAATAAAAGATGGAGAACAACATTTAACTATTTGCTGCTACTTAGCTATTTAATCTCATTTTTTTTAGCGGAATATGCAAATGAGCCCTTGAACAACAGAACACCAGGTAATTAAATGTTCAGGAACATAATGTCTGCCGTTGCTCATTAGAACAGATCACAATGTTAATATTTTGCATCGTGTATGGTATTTTTTTTATAACTACTGTTGATGCTATGATGCAGACAACATTATTAAAGGTATATAAATTGCCAAACTGATTATGTTACCATGATATCTTTGGGACAACCTGCCTTCTGTTTTAAGCCTATGAGAAAGTTTAAAAGGCTACACTTCCTGTCACAAACAGGATGTTGCTACTTGTCCCAACATGTTAGGTCTTTGGAGAAGTGGTGTCCACTCACCGCGTTATCCAGGGGGTCTTGGCTGTCCTCTCCACCCATGTTGAGGGCTGACATTGAGGTAGTGTCGTCACTCTCTGCCCCCTCCTGGACAGCCAGCTCCTGGTTTCTCCTCTTTCCCTTCTTCTTCTTCTCCACAGGCGCTGCGCCAGGATCTCTGGGAGAAGAGGAATTCTGATGAATAATTAGCTGCTCTGGTTGCCTGCAGCAGTGTTTTTTTTTTTCTACTGCTCCCTGATGATTTGTAGAAGGACGGTTGAGACCGTTACATGTGATGCAAAGATTTTATCCTCTATAAGTTCCGTTATTTCCTGATCATGAAGACAAAGGACGACCACTGGCCAGTCACTGAGACCAAGCTGGTGAATTGCTGGCCATGAGACCGGAGCACACTTTGGACCAGGAGGCTGCCAGTTTGAATCCCAGACTGGTTCAGGAAGAAGCCGGGGAGCTGAATGAAAACTCAGGGTGTCTTCTGGCTAGCACAGTATCCATGGAGGTGGTGATCTAATGACTTCTTCACATGCTTATGGCAAAAACAACTGAAAGATAACATCTGTCTTAAACACAGCGATATGGCAATTAAAGCATCTTTAGTATACACTGTGTGACATAACGAAGTGAGTCAGCACATTTGGAGACGTTTGATCGAATCATTCAGGGATTTGATTGCTGGAAGGTGGGTGTGACAAAGCGAGCACGGAGAAAACAGCAGGGATTTGAAGACAGATATCTCCATTCAGCTGTAGAGGAGAAACGAAAACATCCCAGCCATTTGAAACCAAAACGTGCACCTCTGAAAATGTGGGCAAGACTGAATGATTTCCAAACACACACCTCTGACCTAAGATATCACTACTGTCTATTCAGACCCATGAGCTGATGAGGTCACATCCAGTTTTATATGAAGTTTCAACCTAGTCTTGTTACTGTATTTAAAGCCTGAGCTGTCTGCTGAATGGAAAGCACTGTGACACAAATGAACAAGCATCGACATCACATGAGCTCCTCTCCGAGTGTTTCGTGGTCAATTCATACTTTTTTTTTTATATACAGTAGAACCACATAGTGTACGACTCACTTTGCTGAACATGAATTCCACCCGTGTTTGACCCCATTCATGAGACTGCTGCCACCGATAAATCTCCCAGCAAGAGCGGCACTGAGTCTGACTGCACTGCTACACCACGGCATTACATCGACAAAGACTTATATAACATAAGGACTAAATAAAATAAAGTCCTGCTCATCAACAAGCTTCCTCATTTCCCCTTAAAATGAATTTGCTCAGGAGGTAGAACTCCAAATTCCTCCCCATGTCTATGTGCTCTTAAGTGCTTTGAGTGGCTGGTGAGACCAGACTATATAAATGCAGTCCATTTACTATAGTGACTGATATTTTTAATAAATGAGTTCACGGTGGTGTTCCACATCCTCAAGACCGGTCTGCGGTGCCAGGAGTCAGCACGCCGAGGTCCCCGCCTTCGTCTGCCGCCTAGCTCACGAAGCGCCCGACTCTGGGCTGTGAGCGAAAGAATGAGATCGTGGAAACGAGCGGCTGAGAGGAGTTTCCTCCGCAGGGTGTCTGGGCTCAGCCTTAGAGACAGGGTGAGCGGCTGAGACATCCAGAGGGAGCTCCGAGGAGAGACGCTGCTCATTCAGACTGTGCAGGGACACAACTGGATCATTTGCACCAAACAGTCACTAGTGCTGCTAAATGACTTCATGCAGGCAGGAAGGATGAACTTTAGATTTCACCTGGAAGAACCTTGTTTAACATTATGTTAACATGTGGGCACATGTGATTAATTTGAGAGCATAAATTACAAATGTGTTATTGTTTTTTTCTTCATGACGCCTTTTTAAAATCATCAATTTTTTTTTTAATCAGACTATTAAAAATTGAAAATCTGAATACAGCATATGGCAGAAAATCACAAATGAACCCTACATGTTTGCCTAGTTGAGGGTGAAACCGCTGATCCCTTACAAGTCTTTTTTTTTTTTTTTTTTTTTTTTTTTTTTAAATGAGGCTGGCTTGTGTGACTCTGCTGGCAACTGTGGCCGAGTGACGAAAAGAAGATTCTCCTGTCCCAGTTAATGGTATTGTCTCTCTCCACTAAAACTCTGCCAAAGTGAGCAGCGAGAAGAGACAAAGCCACAGATTAAGATGGAATTAAAACGGCACCACATGAGGACTTTCTAATCTTCTTGCGACCGGTGTTATCTGAACAAAACATGACCCGATACCAGCAGCCGACTTGGAAATGACCCCGAGTCAGTGAAGTCTACAAGTTCTCCTCTTTCTTCTCGACATCCGCGGCTCTTTCCTGTCCGTTTTTATCCGTGTTCCTCCTCTGCTTCTGTACTCTTTTCTTTCATATCTCTGCCTCTGTCGCTTTTCATCGTGTCTCATGGTGAACTAAACCTCTCTCTCTCTCTTCTTCCTCTTTCACAGCAGTGATTGTGATCTCTTTTCTCTCCATTTACCTTTATCCCTTTTTATTCTTGTCGGTGCTTCTTCTCTCCCTCTAACACTCATCAGCAACTTTTTCTCTCTCTCTGTCTTTCATCAGTTGCCTTTCTTTACTTCACATCAGTGACTCATCTCTCTTCCTCCACTTTTTCACACTTTATTTCTTACATCTTTCCCTTTCTCCTCTTTTCAATCATAAAGCTCTACTTATATCTCTCTACTTTCGCCCGAGAATATTGACTTTCTTTCTCTCTTTTTTTCCCAAATCAGACTCCTTTCTCTCTTCCATATTATAGTATCATAACCCCGACTCAACTTTGTCCTCTCTCTTCACTAAGTCACCCAGAAATATATTTCCGATCTGTACTTGTCTCTCCGGTCTCTGTGAACAGCCACAACTTAACAAGTATCCTGCTCTGTTATCCTGCCATGAAGCATCTACACACATCTACTGCTCTACACTGTATGTCATTCAGCTTTGTATAAATGTAATAGAGGAAGTCAGGATGTCTGTTTTCTACTTAATTCAAGAGACGCGTATGCTTATGAACTTTTATACTTTGAACCACAACATCAACCCATCTACTGACTGAAATAGATTAAAATCAGAGAACATCACACACTACAAACCGCTGTGGTCAGTGAACATTACACTGATTTCCTTTTATGGACATTTATGTGTACTATGTGTTAAACTCAGCTGTACAACAGGTACATCAAAGATAACAAGAATTATTTATCTGTTAGAGGCTCGAAGGAAAATAATTCCAGTTGTTTAACCGTGTCTCTCGAGAGCCGAGGCAAAGTGCAATGAATGAAACAATAATACAGTTAGTGGCTAAAAGAGTCAGACATGTTACTGTGCCTCTCTATCTTTGCTCCTAATTCACAACCTCATATAGAGCATTCAGCTGTTGTGAAGAGGGCGCAAAAAAGGGGATAAAGTAGGGCTGCACGATTATGGCCAAAATGATAATCACGATTATATTTATCAATATTGTAATCACGATTAATAATCACGATTATTCATTATGTTAGGTAAAACATACCTTTTTATTGCACTTTTTTTAAAAAAAGCAAACAAGTCTTCAAATTGAAACTTAAAATAATCATAAATCAAACAATAAACTAAAATTCACCCAAAGACAAAGGGAAAAAAATAAATATGCTATTGTAAAATGCAATTATAAAGTGCAAACAAACAGAAAACCGGCCTTATTGCATCCGTTATTTCAGCGTGTCTTTGAGAGGTGGATGGATACGGTGTCGCCCGGTGCAGAGTTGCTGTTATGGTTGTCTGGGCTGGCGCTGGACACAGACAGGGATTTAGTGGAGTCAGTTCAATATATCTGCGATCAGACCAGGGACGTCCTGGCGAAAACCAACACAAATTACCGCTTGTGTGTCCCAGCCCGAAAGCCGGTCGCAATTGCGATTTGGAAACTGGCTACCGGCACTAATGATAACCCCGCCCCCAGCCCCTGAGGTAGTCTGTGCTTAGCTCTGGACCAGCGAAGAGTTGGTGCCTGCTAAGCACCGGTTTTTAGCACCTGGAGCCGGTGCTTACGTGGTGGAAACACGAAGAACTGGTGCTAAGTCAGGCACTGGCTCCGAGCTAGCACTAGCACCAGCGCAGTGGAAAAGGGTCAACAGTAGATGTTGCTCCTTTACAAGGCACTAGCGGCTCCTCACTGTCACTGCCTGCTGCTCCCGACATTGCACTCTCTCACAGTTTAATCATTTGAAGCTGCCGCTGCTGCAGGGTTCGCTCGCTTGCTGTTTAGGCAGCGTAATGATGAGGCCCTAACCTATGGGTCGCCCCCTGGTGGTTGGCTGACTATTGGGTTGAGAAAGTGCTTGATTTGACATGCAAGAGAACTCGCTTTTTAAATGTTAAAATCGCCGACGATCATCTTAATTTAATCGTGGCAGCCAAAATCGTGATCGTGATTAAAATTCGATTAATTGTGCAGCCCTAGGATAAAGACAGAAAAAGAGGGGCGAGGTAACAACGTGGGGACGACAGAGGGAAGGAATCAAAGAAGAAATGTTCAGAGAAAGACAGACAGGGGCATGAGTGACTATTGGCTACTGAACATTCATCTAAATATATACTTCATTTTTAGGTTGAAGGAAGGAACGGCCTCCAGACATGCAGGAGGCTTGTGTATGAGAGGCTGGATAAAAACGAAAGCTCTTTTCAGTTTCCAGGCTTTTAGAGTAGCCTGCATCTATGAGCTTGTTCATCAATCACACGCAGCATCTCCCAAAAACCTGTGAGCCAATTCATTCTTGCACATTTCCAAAACTATAAAATCCAAGCTTCATTCTAGTGGCTCATTTTTGCAGAGGTACCAATCTGTGTATCCGTGTTGTCCAGGGTCTGAATATAACTCTACTTCCAATCTTTTCTGACTCCCCAATAAAGCAAAAAAAGCCAAAATATAGCCTTTAACTGAAATTTTTGTTAGCGAGCAGCCTGGAGAAGAACTGCATAATTTGTCGCGGATGACAGGTTTACTGCCGCCTTGCTCTTTCTTGCTTGCCTTACTTAATCAGTGTCTACTCCATGGGTTTTTCTAGCACAGCCTATTTCACTTTCTACCCTCTTCTCATTATACACCTCTCTTTCTCTCTCCACCAGAAGTGCTGGACAGTCTTACCTGGGTTTGCGGCCCCTCTGTTTTGGCGCTGAGGGGACCGGGGTCTTGCTGTTGGCCCGGCCATGGTTCTTGCTGTGGACCTGCCCTTGGACCTTAGAGTGGAGGCCTGGGGTAGGAGGAGGTGCTGTTGGAGGAGAGGAGAGTGACAAACATGAGCGGACATGAGTGAAATAACTAGCCATTCTTGACCTGGACCTTCTCATCAATTTTCCATTATGCTGACTGATGCTGTGCTAGCACTGTTAGCTAGCTCCTGTAGCCTGAGCAACCACAGATTAAGGTCTGTCTGTCCGTCTTTTTGATCTCTTGAACAGAGTTATGTCTCTGAGTAACATCTTTTTTTGTAAATTCCTGCCGAGGTAACTCTGAATTAACAAGCTAGCTGCTGCTGGTGAGTGAAAAAATTAAGGTCACAACCCGACCTAGCTAGTTAGTCAGCTATGTCAGCGGCATGTGCAGCCTGTTAAGCAACATAAAAAATGTTAGTTTCTGGGTATATTTATATGCTTTTTAACAATTTGATCATTTGATTATTCATGTACTTGTGTATTTATTTCATACTGAAAATGTTGGAGCTCCATACAGGCCAACATTGAACTGTGCATTGACAAAGATCATAACACAGGAGTACTGGCCATGACACATCTTTGCAGGGATTCGACATAACTTATTTACATCTTCATTTGTCCCATTGAAGAGTGAACACACCGGCTGCTATCCATGGTGCTGTCCATGTTTCTCAGATGGATTTCTGCAGTGTAGACTGGCCTAATCTGAAAGTACTGAGAGCTCTACACAGAAGCATTTTCTTCAAAAAATGGTGGTGAAAATATTGAAAAATGCTACTATAAGCGACTATGCAAAACTTTTTAAAGGCATTTGCATCATCGAGGTTCATAAGAATACACATTGCTGCAATTTTTGAAGTCTGTCTTTCAGCTTTAAAATATTGCTAATGCACCACCCACACATACAGTATGTGCACTCACACACACACACGTGCGTGCATACTCAGCCTTAATTAAATCCAACAATCACATTATAATAAGATTAATTTATCCTGACATGTCTGATCATGATTTAAGAACATTTAAGAACAGAACAGGCATCAGCTGTGCCTTCCAATTAGTGCGGAAATGTTCCAGCTTCAATGCTTATTGTGAGACTACACTTTTTTTCATAAGATAGACGACCCCACACACACACACACACACACACACACACACACACACACACACACACACACACACACACACACACACACACACAGGACAAAAAACTCACTAACACCCACTAACATCTGTTTTTGTCTTTAGTGTTAAATTACACAATTTGCATTCGTTCCCGGGTCACATGACTCTGCAGTGGTCACGGGTATCTATCGGCTCCGGCTCTGATCTTCAGTGATGGCAACATGACCCTGTTGAACAGCATCCATTGTTTTTATGGTGTGGGAACAACATTCAAGGGCGTCATTGTTCAATCGCGTTGAGTTTGAAAGAGACTGAAATGTAAAATACTATGACTTAAAAATAAGTGATTGCTTATTACCTGCGTTGTTAATCATTCAGAAAATAGTGAATCCGACTGATCAACAGACAGACGTGCAAATACGGTATAAAACAGAAAAAGCAGTAAATCTTCACATTTCAATATTCAATATTGAACGATTGATCAGATAATTGTTTCAACACAAGCTTCAAACCAAATAGAACTCAGTGTTTAAAGGAACATCATGACACCAACACTAGGGCCCTATAATTTCCGCGATCGCGGAATCCCGGACGGAATCCCGGAATTGGACAATAAAAACGGAATTTATTTTTAATGCGGAATATCGCGGAAATGTTGTTTTCATGAGAGAGAGGAACATAAACATGGGCAATCGTTTCTGGGGGTTGCTAATCAATGTGACACAACCCCTGCCCACCCCCCTTTTCAAACCATATGAAAACATGGCGGTCCCCCCGTCTGCTAAAAAGCTACGTAATACGACGCTAACGCCTCACTACAGAGCTGAGCAGTTCCCGTCTATGTGTCAGGCGACGTGTTATTTTATACACTTTGTCAACACTCTGTTGACTGGAAGCGGAAAAATAAATGTGATGACCACCTGTTGTCCAAAAGTCTTTTTTTTTTAAGTCAAGCATATTTTTACTTTAAGAAAAAATTAATTGATTATTAACTAATTGAGCACTTTATTATTATTTTTTATTTGAAGTACTTGGTGCATTGTTGTGTTGCATGAAGCAGCAATAAAGTATTGAGGAAAAGTGCACTATTGTGTTGCCTCAATGAATGTAAGGTCATTTCTATTTAATTAGTGTGCATTTTATTCAGAAACATTATGAAAACACACCCTTTTGTGGTAAAATATGGGTAAAAAGTTTAAAAAAAATGGAATTCCAAAAAATTAAAATGGAAAAAACGGAATTTGGGAAAAAATAAAACGGAATTTGGCAAAAAATAAAATGGAATTTATAGGGCCCTACAACACCTGTCCCATCCACTCCACAGGCACACAGTAAACACCATCACCACACACACACACTCCAGCCATCAGAGCTGTGTACCTTGATTCGTGGGTACAGGAGGTAGGACTTTGACCTTCGGTTTCCTTCCCCGTTTGCCGGGCACCTTAACAGGCACCTGAACTGGTCCGGGGGCCACTGCCGCTTTGCCCCCTGCCACATTCTTCAGCTCTGTGCCGCTTCCTTTCCTGCCCTCCTTCCCCTTGGTCCTGCGCTCCTTGCCTTCCTTGGGCTCCTTGCTCTTCCTCAGTGTGACCACCGTCGTCTCCGTCTCCTCCCTCCGTTTCTTTGGTTTGCTGCTTTCCCGTTCCGTCCCCTCCCCTCCTACTTTCTCCCATTCTCTCTTGTCCTTTTTCTTTCGTTTCTTCTTCACCCTGCCGCCTCCTCCTCCATCGTCCTCCTCGCTCAGGGAGGAAGGAGGTCGCGGGGCTCCTCCGGAGTGCTTAGCGGCGTGGGCCCCGACCACCGCGCAGTGATTGGACGTCGCCGTGCTGCCCACAGGGGTGAGGAGGCGGAGCTGGTCCTTGGGGCCCACGACCAGGTGTCCCCGTGGGATTGTGGGAACTGTGGTTTGTGCGTTGCTGTTTTGGTCCGAGGCAGAGGAGGAGGCTGCTGCAGCGGAGGCCGAAGGTGGCGTGTGCTTCAGGAGACCAGTGAACATCTGAAAAAGAGAAGTGAATCATACATTAAGTTTATCATTATCATACTGTTGTTATTCATTGTTTTTCCCAGTTGTTGTTAAGCTACTGTCAATGAACACTTCCTGCACAGGTGTTTCACATTAAGAGCTTTTCAGCAGTCAGAGGGATATGACCACTCTCTTTCCTGGGAGGCTTTTAATGTGAAACAACTGCAGGAAGTGTTGAGTTTGCTGTTGGGAACAAAAGTAGAAGTGAACAGGAATTAATTAGAGAATGAAAACATAATTTCTGTTACAGAGAGAAACACAAGAGGAGCAAAATTGTGAGTATGACACGACCTGTTATACTAATGGAATTAATGCTGTGGAAATGTTTTTTCTGAGTCACCATACCAGTAATTCCACACCCACTCTATGTTTTTTACGAGGGCCAGCTATTGTTTGTATCATCCATTATTTGAATACCAGCTTAAATTAGAAAATTCATCATATTATTATTATTGAATCTTATTTTACATCAACCCTGGATCCATCCACGAGCTCAGCTGTTTGGAGTGACCACGGAGAATCATCATCTGACTCTGCAGTTCCCCTCAGCTCTATGAAGCATTTAGCATCTTTCAGTCCATTGTTCTGGTTTTTACAACCTGTTGTTTGTTTTCCATCTCTTTCCTCAATCTTTTCAGCTGCAGCTGTATACAGTGAAAAAGCTCTAAAAAAACAACAACAACAACAACTTGTTTTCCAGCATCAGACGACAGACTGACAAATTTAACAATCAGCTGGTGAACATAGTGGAGCATTTAGCAGCTAAGGAGCCAGACATTTTTTTTCAGGAGTTAGTGGAGACAGAGCTAAAACAAGAGGGATAATTGGACTAATGGACATTCGATTGGTGGCCAGAAACATGACTGCACTTCAATGTCTGCTGGATGTGTAAACATGGAACTGTTCGCCATATTAAATTAACTCAAAAATAAATCCTAATGCAGAAATAATCAGTGTCTCTGCATCTGAAAAAAATGCACATGGACGGACACTGTGGAGGGATTGGCATTCCTCTGGTTTTATATCAAAGAAAAGATAAAAGGTACGAAAAAGAAAGGATAAAAAAAATGCGAGGGAAGGATAAAGAAAGAGGAGAGAAAAACAGAAAGGAAGAAATAGAAGAGGAGAAAGAATGAGAAAGCTAGAAAAGATGATGGAGGGTGAGAAAGAGATGAGAGAAAGGTGTTATTGTTATAGACACATTGGTATGGGTTCCTATTTTTTTCACCTAATTGAGGATATAATGAATCACAGAGAGCAAACAGTGAAACACGATGAAGGACCATCAACGCGTGCCCATCATTCTGGGCACGTGTTGTTTCATGTGTGAATCACGCTGTGACTAAAAAGGCTTTAAGGACAGAGGGTGTCGTATGCTGTACAGATTGTAAAGCCCCTCGAGACAAACTGTAATTTGTAATTTTGGGCTATATAAATAAAACTGACTTGACCTTCAAGCCTTATTCATTCGTTTTCAATCCTTTAAGGCTCACTGTAACTGATAATAATAACGATATAAGAGTGTATACAATGATGTGTTGTGGATGATGATTGGACATCTCCTGCCCTCACAGTGCAGCCAGTGTTGTTCCACTTCAGTGCTGAAACCATGTGACTGTGTTTTATATGAATCCAGTGGAGGAGGGTCCCCCCCAGCAGACATATGCTCAAGTCCTCAGGGGAGTTAAGATGAGATATTGCTGCCCCTGCTCAGTATGCTGTTGTTCTTTTATCCATCAAACACGAAACCTAATACTTTCTGTATACCACAGAAATTTTCCCAGAAAAAAAAAAAAAAAATCCACCGCTTGATATAGTAAATGTTGTCGCTGAAGAACTTGACACATGATGAAGGCCAACTGTGAGTAAGCACCGAGACTGTCAACTGTGTCATCGTATTATTGTGCAGGCAGTTTTTACACATCAGCATTCATCACAATATGACTGCAACATGTCATATCACACTCCTCCCAGATGATATCACAATATGAAGCACGAAAACAGACCGGACTACTGAACAACTGTGCACTTGTATTGACTTCATACTGTAGGAGGGTTCGTTCATAAATGTCTCGATCCTTTTGGCCATCTCTTGTGCAGGAATGACAGGAACGATGCTTCGCTTGCTTGACTGTAAAAGCTTAAAAAGATCCAAAAAGCTCATCACGTCCTGACGTCAACAGTCTGGAGACACTGTTTGTACATCTGAGATACATTTATCTACTTTGGACATAATTTCAAGGATGGTCAAACCCTCTTCTAGCGTGTACTTTTCCAACCCACAGAGACAGTATGGTCGGCCAGTCAAACCATGTTCTGAGCACTGTGTGACATCACTGTTTCCACCATCCTCTTCCTGAAAACTGTTGAACCACAACATCCAACCTCTATTTCCCCAAACTGCTCGAGAGTGCTTCAGCAGCACGGCGTCTCTTCCTCTCTGCCTACAGATGCAAAAGTCGTACAGACAATCAAACACTTTCATTTCCTGTTGCATCATCGTCTCCTTGAGGAAAGTCCTGCAGCAGCACTGCAGACGTAAGAAGGGGGATTTCCACCATGGCTGAGTCTAACACTAACAGAGGATAGATGCAGGCTGAGGGAACTTCACTTTCCTCCCATCCACCTCTGATTTCTATATCAGTTCAAAGACATTAGGTGGGAAGCAGAGCTTAAGTACTAGATATTATGTGCTGGATATTATAATATGTCTCTGCATAAATACTTGCAGCCATAAATATTCATGACTAGTAGGTGGACCTCAAGGTCAGCGTAGCATGTGGGCAAATAACACTATCCATTTAAATCAAAAATGCAGAGATGCCTCAATATCTATCGGTGACTTTTTGTCACGCACACCAAGATTGCAATTTCACTGGGTTAAGTACAGCTGGTAATGAATTCTGTAGTATTTGAATCAGGAGTTTTTGGACCATTACATCTGCAGTGGTACATGGCAAAGATTCAGCACCAAGCCAGTTTTCATCACTTCTTCTGTATTGTTGCAGCCACTTACATTTCTGCCACACTAACAGCTTTCTGTAAATGACAAGACTCTGCAGCGAGATCCAACGCCCCCCTGCTGAGGCCAGACTCAGCTCAGGTATTTGTGACATGGAGTCACAGTGGTCCAGAGTCACCGTAATAGCATATATGTACATGGAAAAACTACAGCCGACCAAAGTCACTGATAATATTCATATATGAGGCAAAAAAATTATTAAATCAGACACATAATGTGATTCAATACAACAAAACCACTAACTACAGCACAACAAATTAACTATAATAAACTGACATTAGACTGCATATGTATTCCTTAATAATTAATGGCCAAATTGAAAAAAATTACGATGAATACATAGTAAGAAGTGGAAGGTTCAGAGCCGCAATGCTTTAACAACAGTAATAAATATAATTTTCATTTTAGACCTATGCAGATGATTGATCGGCAAATATTACTGGATAATATAAATCCCATAGAAACAACTGACTTTTAATTGTAGTGTACAAATGATTTGACCCTAACGAGCTTCTCTTGGCCCGGCTGGGGAACATTAGCTAATGCACACTGGAGCTTGGCTCAGATGTTACAATGCAGTAAGTTAAGCTGCATCAGAATCCGTGTCTAAAAAAAATGCCTCAGTTTCCCAAAATGCACCAGGATGAACACTACGCAGTGTTGCCATTAGGAATGCAATTCTGCCTGGTTTGCATTCGCTGCTGCAGTCTCATGTCCTGTATGATTTTCAGTGTTATTCAGTTTGTTTTGACTGACGTTTTTGACAACTTGTTATTGAGTTTCATTTTCATAATGTTTTGTTGCTGAGTCCATTGTTTGATTTTTTGGTTTTATTTGGCATCTTGAGTTTATAACAGCAGGAGATTTGTGGTGAGATGTCTGTCCACATCCCTGGGTACTGTTTGTTTACTTTGTATTTCATTTATGTATTTAAATATCTACAACAAAGCCAGTCTCTCTTCAGTGGCTGTTTCTAGTAACTAATGCCAGTGAGCTGTAATTATTTCAGCTCTCTGTTTGGGCACTGTTAAATGAATTAGGCTGAATTAACTAAAGACTGCAGCATTGACCAAGGAGACTAGATTAAACTCTATTATAGATTCACATTCCAAGGTGAGAGAATTCTGCTCACACTTTCCTCTACAAGTATGAATGTGAGTGTGTGAATAATGAATCCTGCGTCATATTGAATAATCATGTGCTACCTGATTGATCCCTGCAGGGACTTTGTCTCAGCTTTACTGCACCATGGGAAGGTCATAGCAAAGGGTCAGTTATTGAACATCACGCAGGAGCAGGTGTGAAGCTAGCGTCTTGCTCGGGAACACTTCAGCAGTGCAGATGTTTTCATAAAAGCTGGAATAATGAAACGACCTCTGAACTAATTTCCAAGGAAAACTTGCTGCTCTGGTCTTGTTTTCAACTCTATTAGCAAACAGGTTAAGGATAAACACTGCAGTAAACTCTGTTCTGTGAAGTATGAAAAACCTGTGGCTGCCATTCCCCCAAACATAAAACACAATCTGAATTTTTGACCTAACATTAAGGAACGCAATTTAACACTAAATCCAGCACCATGAAACCAAGCACAAGGAAGAGCCACTACTCAACAAAAACAAACAACAAAAACCTAGTATCGATAAGAGTAACAATCCGACTATCAATATTTTGAAGTGATCGATGCTGGATGACCACTGAGTGTCAGAAGAACTGAGGGAACGTGCCTTTATCCCCCATCTGAAGGTCGGATCGAGGACAGGGAGTCAATAAGCTGTATACTGCAGTACTGAATGATTAACGCTGTGTGTGTGTGTGTGTGTGTGTGTGTGTGTGTGTGTGTGTGTGTGTGTGAAAGCACATTGGTTCTGATTTACATCGACTGAAGCCACTGATGGACACTTGGCTCCTAAAAGAGTTCCCTCTGGTGCAAACTACCAAACACGACCCACAGTAAATCCACTTCACATTAAAGTCCATGTCCATGTCTGTGTTGGTGCCGTCAGCCTCACGGTAATCACTGACTCATGTTTGTTTGGTAGTGTTATGGCTTGTTTCTTGCAGATTATGGGATGCATCTGTGCTCTGCAGATATACCAACCATGTAACTGCGAGCTGCAGTTGTATGGATACGACTCATAAACTGACAGACAGAAGAGGAGCCCACTCAGCGGTTAGAAAAGACAAGTGTCACACAGAGGTTCATGATGCAAGATAATGCAGAATTTCCCACGCTTCCTAGCAGCTGCACATATTAATATCTCAGTAGTGGTGCATCAAACTCTATATTTCAGCATTATAGGAACCTTTGCAGACATCCTCCTGTGTTCTACTTGTTTTACCTACAGTAGTATGTGTCAACAAACCAAACATCCCTGGGACACTGCAAGTAAGGACATTTGATTTAAAGGTTAACAAATAGATAATAGTTGTTTAATAGTTGTTTGTTTACAGTCTACACATGGCTGACTGTGATCTAACTCAGTCAGGCTACCTGGAAGATGTCACTCAAGTTCTGATTTAAGTGGAAATAGCATTTCTAGCATTTCATCTTCATTAAAAAATATGAACATGATGTGACTTTTCCACTGAGGCTGGTGCCAAACAAGCATGTTCCCTCACATCTGGGGAACATCATTTGTAGGCCGGGGCGTCTCTGTAGCGGCACAATGCTTCACTGATGACACATTTTAAGTTTGTCAAAAAACTGCAGCCCTTGGTCATATTGTGATTTAGAAGATATTTCAATTAATTGTTCAGCCCGAATTAACAAAGAGAATACTTCTTTGATGTTGTACTGTCGTGATACTCCATCGTACCTAATGAATACAGACAGCAACTGTACAACATAGTGTGACTCTGCAGTAGATTGTTTGATTCAGCTATCATACCCTGAGTGTGCTGTGACACATGATATGACATATGGAGAAACACTATAAGGATTTGATTTGACAATGCAGAGCTTACTACAGTGTGTGGAAATAAAACAAAGACATGCTGCCCATAGTGAAGTCCTGGCTGACTGAAGACTGGGTTTAAGATTATGCTATAGTCCAAAACACAAACTGAACCAGGTCATAGACATCACTGCCTGAAAGTCTTAAGAGACTGATCTTAAAGCCTGCAGCATGAAGGTTTATCATAATGGATGAACTCAGATAAAGACTGAGTTTAGATATGCACTGAACATTTTTAAACAATGTCAATTAACTGAACCAAAACACTAAAAGACACCAGTGGTGAATGTTCAGAGCATTAATGCCAGTGAACTGGAGGTGAGACTAACACAGACTTTCTCATAAAACACTGAAATTACTATTAATTTCTAACAAAAAATCATGACTGTAATTGACCTTTTTTACAGCATTAAATGAACAACTATCCAAGAAATATGTTAAATACATGAAAAATAAATCACACTTTTCTCCCAAAAAGGATTAACAATATCTGCTCTGAAAGAACAAAATCACCACTGGTGTATTTGAGAAAGAAGAACCTTGAGAAGTCAAAATTCTTGACATGGTGAAACTGTGCTGCAGCTTTAATTGTATAAATACACATGAAATTCATCAATTAATGATACAATGTGCTGCCTCGTGCATATAAACTAAATATAAAAAAAGCAATCAACCAACCAGGACGGGCAGCCTGGCTGGAGATGCATAAACAGGTATCGACCAGCAGCTGTCAAAGTGTTTAATATACATACAGCATGTGTATACTATATATGTACAGCATGGTCGACCGTCTGCTGTGTGCTCTACTCATACTGCCGCTCGTGGGCTCCGTCCATCTGCACGTAATGCGAGAGACTGTACGTCGTCCGTATGTTTCCGTACCAATGTCACCGCCACAAACTGTAGCACATTTTTGCACTTGGCAAAGCAGGCGATTGTGTTCCTGAACAGGAGCCAGCGTCGGCTCATTACTGTGATTATGTGGATTTTTGAATCAGAAAGGTTGAGCTGAGAACACAGCTGTTTGAAAATGTAGCTTGGCACTCATCAGAGGACCGACTGCAGCAATACAGGTTTTTCATGGCCATCAAGTCCCCCCCCACACACATACACACACCTACGTACACACATGTATTGGACGCAGGTTGTCAGAGGAATGACGGCTAAGAGAGTGATAAAGAGTCTAAAACTGGCTGTGGCCCTGTCTGATGCTCTTGACTGTGTTTAGAAACCAGAGAATGGCGAGCGCACACACAAACACACACACACAAACACACAAAAACACACACAAAATCACACAAAAACACACACAAAATTACACAAAAACACACACAAAATTACACAAAAACACACACAAAAATACACAAAAACACACACAAAAATACACAAAAATACACAAAAACACACACACACACACACACACACACACACACACACACACACACACAAAAACACACACACACACACACACACACACACACACACACACACACACACACACACACTGGAGGGACGAGCTCACCAGGTCAGGCCAGAGCGAGTGATGTCTGCACATGTTTGTGTCTACATGTAAATCCTCATGTGGCCTGTGTGTTTTTGTCTGCACGCCGCGCTGATGTACGGCCGTCGTACGCCAGACAGGGAGCAGGTGCACGTGTGTTTTTCTAACTGCTGTTTGATGCAGTAGGAACAAGAACATGACTGCCGTGTGTCGTGAGGCCAGTGCAGATGCGCTAACAGACTCCGCTCCTCGCACAGCTATGAGGAATCATCTCAATGAATCACACACACACACACACACACACACACACACACACACACACACACACACACACACACACACACACACACAGACACAGACACACACACAGACACGCACACAGACATGCACAGCCAGCTCTGTGGCCTCCTCGCCAGTTGGTTTGGTGGGGTGGAGCGAGGTGGGGGGGGGGGGGGTATCAGAGCCGTTACCATGGAAACTAGCTCTCCGTGCCAAAGCTGCGGGGAGGCGGACGTAAACACGCGGTCACCATGGTAACCCTTTCGTTGCCACTGGCTCCCGACTGTCGATGGATCGACTCTGTATCTGATGTCAGCCTGCGTTCACAAATCTTTATCTGCTTCTGTCTGTCAGTCCAAGTATAAGCCCACCTGTCTGTCTGTCTGTCTGTGCATCTACCTGTCTCACTGTCTGATGAGAGGATTAGACAATAAACCACTGTATCTGGGGTGCACTGGCATCATATTTAAATTAAAATGTGGGTTATCCATCCTTTAATTTGGCTTGATTGAACAGTAGAGCTGCAAGAAATTTGTGTATTAATCAATTAGTTGATCAAAAGAAAATTAATTCTCAACTATTTTGAGAATCATTTCACTCATTTTTTAAGCAATAATGTCAAACACTTCCTGGTTTCCGTTTCTTAAATGTAAGGACTTGCTGCTTTTCTTTGTCAATTATGATGGTCAGTGCAGGTTTTAGACTGTGGTTGGACGAAAGAGGCAACTCTGGGAAATTGTAATGAGCCTTTTCTCAGTTTCTTTTAGATTTAATAGACTAAACGAATAACAAATTAATCATGTAAATAAACAGCAGATTAATCGATAATGAAAATAATAGTGATTTATTATGCTTTGGTAAAAATAGGCTTAAAAATTCTGGGAAATCCTAAAGAGGCTGGGAGGGATGCAACTAACTATTCTTTTTGTTTGCTGATTAATCAATTAATCAATCAATCATTTCACAATGTCAGAAAAGAAAAATGTCCATCAAAGTTTCCCAGAGGATAAAGTGACATCTTCCTGCACTTCTGCTTTAAAAAAAAAAAAACTAAATCATTAGCCTTATAATTAAGGATAAACCATATCATTTTTTTTTGATTGACTAATTAATTAATCAACAAATTCTTTCAGTTGCACAAAATACTATGATATAATAAGAACAGTGTCGACTTGCTTTATATGAAAAGTGTCATGAGATATCTTCTACTGTAATTTGGCTCTATATAAATAAGATTAAAGTGAACTGAAAATAGTCTCTTTGCAAGACAGTGACTAAAAGCATTTGTTAAAAGAAAAGCCAACACACAGAAAGAAGACGTGTAGCCAGCAAACCCACTCTCATCTGTATCATCTTATATTGGAAACCAGGTGAGTTGATCATGTCCTTATTTGAAGGAGTAGAAACATACTTCAAGTTAATCAAATGTCCTGCAGCTTTGACAGATACGACCACCAGGATAGATACAGCAGTGAGCAGATAAGACATCAAGCTTAGCTCCAACTACAGGCAGTACAATCTCAGTTACCTTCAGGTGTGTTTTGACTCACCGTAAACACAAAGACAAAATGTCCAGCTTTATTGGACAGTTCCAAGAGCCTGTCATCCAACAAACAATCAACTCGTGAATCGATATGACTTTTGCTTACAGTCTGTGGTTCGCTTGTAATTGTCAGGGCAGGCCTCCACAAAGCCTGAGCGAGAACACAGCAAAGTCAACTTTTCCACTCTGCTTCAGAGAGAAAGGAGAAGTGTAGATCTGATCCCGGTGTTAAACAAAGGGTCAGGAGCCAGAGGAACAAGAGCAGGCTTCTGTCGAGTCTCAACATGACATGAGCAGCAAAGTAATGAGTCTGAATCCCAGGGCGAGACACCCGGGTGAAAAAGTTGAGGAGCCCCTCGGCTGAGGTCAACCACTAGCCATTTTTGGTTTAAAGTGAACGCCAGTGTTTGGGTCAAAAGCTTCAAGGAGGAAGAGTGGAGGTCAAAAGTAGCATTTCATCTTAGGTTGTCTTTAAAAAGCTTAAAACATAATTATGAATGCAAAACGGCCTTTGTGTGTATCATCATCACACACGTCTCCAGTAGTGCTGAAGAGTGTGTGTGTGTGTGTGTGTGTGTGTGTGTGTGTGTGTGTGTGTGTGTGTGTGTGTGTGTGTGTGTGAATGGTTTGACCAGACGGCACCTTGCATGGTAGCCTCTGCCTCCAGTGTGTGAATAGGTGACTGCCGACTTGTGTTGTAAAGAAAGAAGAGAAGAAATAAAAGGGCAATATCAATGCAGTCCATTCATCTTCCACTGCTCTGCCATACATTTACTTTTATGACGTCGAGAATGGTTTTTTTGACAGTCATGTGTTAACTAAATTATATCATTTAATATAAGTTATATGCTCACTGCTGTCATAGTTTTACTGGATTTTATTCAGAGGTGTTTCTAATATTCTGCCACCCTCATGTGTGTAAATAGGCAGGACAAAGTTAGCTCACAATATAATTCTTTTAACTATGACCCAGTATTTCTGTCTACATCACCAAATAAAAAAAACTGTTGGTGCTCAGTCTATCTAGACAGAGAAGATTTTTTGCATTTAGACAACTGAGGCATTTCATTTTAAACCATATATGCGTGAATGGGCAATCATCACTGTAAACAACATAAACACTGCAGTGTAAGTGTTGACATTAAAGGTGCAGCACCATCATGATGGGTGGGTCAAATATGGGACTTTCAGGAGACCATGGTTCCAATCCCGTGCCAAACCAGTGTTAATTGTTTTGAGGAAGTAGTGATTTTAACTCAAACCAATATCTTCTCCTAAACCTCCTAAAAAGTTGTTCTGGCACACACACACTGACACACACTCTCATACACATATTCCAGTTTTTTTGTTCTTCATATTTAGTTACACATTGTCAGCTCTATACTTATTATCCTTTAAAGAAATGCTTTTGAACAAACATGCTGGTCTTTTTAATATTGTACAAGACTGAATGCTGCCATCTTCTATTCAGAACTGCAAAACCTCTCAACCTTTACTGGCTATTGATATGGTAATTTTTGTTGTAGTGATCAAGTTAATTATCAAACAGAGTTCCAAATTCATAGTTTAGAATATTTCATGAGACTAAATTAATCAACTGGCTTACAATTGTCCATTTATGAAAGGTGGAGTCCCAAGGTGAATTTAATTCAAGTTAAAATCTATCATTTATTATAAATGACATCACTACACTGCTGCAGTGGCAACAGTAACTGTTCATCATTATTATTTGGACAGTACATCATAGTATCTGTGCAAATACAAACTCCAGTGCATGTGGAGCTGTGAACACCTGCAGACTGACAGCTGATCCAGCTGTCGCTTCCTTATCACAAACTAACGTCACGTCAGATGACGTCTTGATTCGTCTGTCTTTTCCTTGCGTCTGATGTGGGAGGGACTAAGATGTGAGACGCTATAATTAGACTGCCACATAGTTCATTTTTTTATCTTTACATTTCACAGAGGTAGAAAAATATAAGACGCACAAAAACAAATGAAATGACATCAAAACAACTACATTGAGTATTTATAATATTTAACAGAAGCACGATAAGCTGATTGAGTTGAAACACTGAGATTTATTTTCAACTAATTGAGTACTTGAAGATGTTGGCCAGAGCTCATTTTCTTTTAAAATTGAATCTAAAAAGGAAGTTTAGATTAGCATCTGTGGCGGACTGCAAGACATGCTTTTTGATGACTACTTTAAATAGACTATAATCTGCTGCCGGACATGTGAGCGCTGGAGATCAGAAGCTCTGAAAACATCAGCCTGGATCCTGCCGGGTCAGAGAGGACCTGACCAGGGCTTACTGAGCATACTTTCCCCTACAGGGCTGAACAGTAAGGGAGAAGGCTTATTACTTCTTCAGGTTACTGCCAGAGTGGTGGATTTACATCCGGAGCCTGCTGGCTTTTATTCTTGGTGTTGGCTTGCACCTGGGACCCAAGGTGTAAAAGAATGCAAGTAAGTGACATTGACTACTTGGTGGGGGTAAGAAACAGGCAACACATTGGTTCAGAGGTTCAAGACTAAAAACCACTGAACTGGAGGAACAAATCGAGCCAGTCAAGGTTAATATTTTAGGCCAGTTTCAACAAAGCCCCAAAAAAGTCCAAAGTGTCTATCAAGGGCTCGTCTGACCTGATTTCCTTTGCAGGGCCAACACCAGCAGTTTTCATTATTTATGCGTTATTTAGAGATACCATTAGTAGTGTTTTATTTAAATACACAGAAAATATTGTGAAATTCATTCAACACTGTGTGTGTGCAACGTCTGAAATGATGAAGGACACGGGTGTAACTAGGCCACTCGCACCAGAATGAGTAACAACAGAATCCCTGCTCGCCAAGTAGGCCACATTTGCATGATGCCACAAACTTCACCTGACACAAAAAGCGAGCTGAAGCAAAGAGCGTATCACAGAACAGGCGGCATTCTGCACACCTTTCTGTTAACTCAGGACTTCCAACAAACACTTCTAACTGCAGATCAGAGAGCCGAGACGCATGCCACGACTTGTTACCCCATTGATTCTTATCTGTCTCAGGCAACACTGTGAGAATTTTCTGTACACAAGGAAGAATGTGCACTCTCTCTATATATTTATCCATTAAAATTGTATATAGTTTTTTTTGCCTTGCAGCTGTAATGATTTAAAAAATGACGCCAAAATTCATATAGCTCCATTCACTCAGTCTCTGACATCACACAGAACTGCAGTAAACCTGAGGACCAACAAACTAAAAGGCTGCTTTATTATGTTATAAATATGGTTGTTTTTCATCAGGTCACAGCTCAGTTTTCACATCTGTATTATCTCACACTCTTCCTCCATGTGGTGTGTGTGTATTTCACAGTCACACACCACATGTTCACACCACAGAAGAGACCCATAGAAAACCTGATGTCTTGTACAGGCAGAATAATCGTTTTCTGTACTCCTGCTAATAAACTGCTTTGAGTAATTCAAACGTGTATTTGTGCAAACGCAAATACGGCAGCTTGAAATAAGGCGTTATTATCCACATTTTGACTATCTCGTGCTACTTGAGTCTACAAGTAAAAGAGGAACTAATTTGGAAGCAGGATGCACTGATCCTTTAACAGACACATGCAGCATCATGTGGGTGTCAGATGTACAACATGTCCTCATAACCTCTGAACCTAGATGCTCATAATCTTGTTCATGTTTACATGTCAATCAGCCCTTTCACCTTAGATGACACATTAAAAAAATATGCAAAAGGGGTTTTAATACATGAAAACATCTTGCTCCATGTTCACTTGCGTCGCCTCATCAAACAGAAAAACAAGCCGGCAGACACAGTTATGGGTAACCTAGAAGCTAAAATTAGCCACGAAGCTAACTCAGGCTCAGTAATGACCCAAGCAGCCGCCATCCATCTCCACAACACAGCAACTGCAGGACACACACACACGCACGCACAGACACACACGCAACATATTAGCATCACGTCATGGATGAATGTGCTTACATGACTGACTATATATACACACACACACACACACGCACACACGCACACACGCACACACACACACACACACACACACGAATTTCTCCCACACTGGCACCGCATGGCTCAATGTGCTTACATGACTGCACACACATACATGATTGACAACAGCCCTAAATACACACACCTACACATGCACACACTCTGACACAGAGACAGATTCACATGCTTCACGGCTCAATGTGCTTACATGGATGACTCCATGCATAAACTAGAATTACCGGCTCGTGGCTGTATGCCTCCTCCAACCAATCAGGTTGCAGTTTGCATCCAAGTCCTTCCAGACTCGTGATAGATGTAGTGAAGACTTTGAAGAAACTTAATAAAGCCATATTAACATGTACTGTATGACTCCAGTGAGAATCATACTGTCTTCACACATTATTTTCACAGGTGTGCAGAGGACTGACAGAGAGCTTCATCACAAGGTGCAACAACAATCACCTGAAGATCAATGTTGGCAAAATCAATGAGCTTGTACTCGACTACAATGCTTCAAATATGGATGTTGCAACAAAGAAGCTACGAATTCTAAATCGTGGCTGCTTCACACACATGTTCAACCCAGCAGCAGAGAAGATCAATACAATCAACACAGTTTGAGGTGGAAACAAGGATTAGTGTTGTTCAGTATCCAACCAAATGTGAAATGTGGTGATGTGGAGTTATGGTGTTGAATAATGGCCAGAAAAGTGGGTTTTTTTGCAGAACATTAGTATGTCACATGTTTGACCTTTGACCTTTTAGATATAAAATGTCATCATTCATCATGTTATCCCATTAGATATTTGCGTGAAAGTTTAATTAGTGGATCAATTCATGAGCTATGACCAGATGTGTTTTGTGAGGTCACACTGACCTTTGACCATTAAATTCTACATCAGTTCATCCTCGAGCCCGAGGGGACGTTTGGGCCAGATGAAATCGCCTCTAGGCATTCCTGAGAAATCAAGTTCACAAGAATGTCCGGTCTGGTCACCTTGACCTTTGACCACCAACATGTAATCTGTGCGTTCTTGAAAACAAGCAGTTTTAGTGGACGTACACTGACGAAATCTGGACGGATTAGACCAGTCTCATGTTGGGGTTTGTTACTGGAGAGAAACAGCCACAGGTGGAGGACCAGTTGATTTTCTTCCCATTTTAAATGTGGTTCATCAATGCATTTGACAACCTTAGTACAGACAGACAGACATGCAGACAGACAACCTGACAACATACTGCCTCCAGCCACGTCTGTCGTCTGCCGGCACGGAGGCATACAAACACAAACACGCTGTCTGTCTCACCTTCGTGCAAACACACGCTAACACAGTCTCTCTCTTCACACAAAAAAAACATCTCAGACACACAAAGGAGCACACACACACACACACACACTCTCAGCCTCCAGTGACGTGCTGCAGTGTAGCACGCTCTGCCAGCCCAGCAAAGCCAAACGAACACAGCTGAGGGAGGCTGCCTGCATCCACACCGCCTGTGAATCAATAATACTGACACACACACACACACACACACACACACACACACACACACATTGTCTGTCTCTCTGTCACGAATGTAGACCATGAACACCGCAGTCCCATCAATGCTGCTGCTTCCTTTCAAGGCTACAAAGGCAGGCAGGAGAAGAGGACATGGCTAACACGCTAAGCTAACGGTGGCCCTTTCACCACCGTTTGTGGTGAGACACATGTGCAACCTTGGTACATGACCCTGCTCCCAACCTGGGCTTCACAAAGGTCTCAGCTTCTAAAAACAGATTCATGCACTACATATTTTTTGATGACATTCTCTTAGGCTTGTAGGCTAATTTTGTCTTCATTCAAAAGTTTATTTTTAAAAAAAAGCAATGTCAGAAAAATATCACAGACTAAGACAAATAGATTATATAATGTGGATCAGTCACATTTAGCCAGTAACACGTCTGTTTAATAAGCTTATTGGCTCTGATAATGACACAGTGTATTAAATGGGCACATCAGTAATTGAGACAATCCTGTTTAGCAGAGACATGCACAGAATACAAATGGAGACCAAGAGCTGTGACATACAAAGAGTACGGCCAAATCCATCACACACATATGAGCCAATTATAGCTATTGTGCTACAGCCATGAACTTAGTCACGTCAGCCTTCCGTGTTGATAGGCTATTACTTGTGATGTGTAGCCAATCAGAGCACGACAATGAGCCAGACTAGTTAATTGTCAATCACCTGGGTATTCCTGCACTGATCAGTATGATCCCATGGGCATACTTACTGTACATAGAAATACATAGATCAATTATCTTTAGTAAAAATATCTTTACATTTATTTTTTTTAAAACTGTTGCAGTCTTCTCACTCAGCCTTTTTTCTATTTCAAGTTATTATTTTTTTTACTTCTCTGAACATATATATATATATATATATATTTCTAGGGGGAAAAAATAAATCACAATTTTTCTTTTCATGTACATCTTATGTATTTTTTTCACACCTTGGCAACATAACGACTGATTCATGTCCATAAAGTCTCTTTGAATTGAACTGATTAGACGGAGCGAGGCGGCTACGTCAAACCCAAAGCCATGCATTTTTTAATTAATATAACCATAACCTTCTGTTTTTGCTGATCCAAAAAATGATCTGAAAACATATGCAATACTAAACTAAAAGACGAGAGCTGCATGGAGACGCCACCAAAAGGCTTGAGAAAAGGAATTCCTGCTCAGAGGAGAGCCACATTCTTCTGTTCCCAATAAAAAAAAAAACGTAAAGAGAGGAGGAAGAGGAGGGAAAAAAGAGCGCTGCAGACGGACGTTTCAGCTGTTCGAGCAAGTACGGAAAGATGATCAAAGCAAGTGAATCTAGGCCTCAGACAGAAAAGAATTCAGCCTTTTCTCTGCTTTACCTTGAAGTGCAGACAACCCAGTTTCACACTGCACTTGCTGATTCATGAATTGTGGTGGGAAAAAAACAGTGGAGGGGGGAAAAAAAAAAAGAAAAATCACGATCATCATTCAGTGTACAGAACAGTCACCTTCGTATGCATTCATCACACAGCAGTCTAGTGTGAATGCTGCCACCACAGACAGAGATCATCAGGGCTTTAATGTTGACTAGGTGCTGATACAGTGAATTAGCCAATCAACANAAATCGTAGTGCGTAGCCATCTTGGTAGCCTACCTCCGGTTACTCCAAATATGGACAAAGAGGTGGAGCGAGGGCGGAGCTGAGGCGGGTCGAATGAACGCTATTGGCTGAAAAAAGCCGCTTTATTCGAAATAATCAAACTAGCTACGGCTAACCAGCTAGGTTAAATGCTAAATAGCGTTGCTAGCCGGCTAACCCCACGACGATCTCTTTCCCAAACTCAGTGACTAGAATTAGCCGGGGTGACGCCCTTTAGACCGTCAGTGGCTAGTTGTCAATCAAAGTGGCACCACTTAGATTGACAGCTATGAATTGTGCATAATGATGTATGCTGTATATTTTAAACGAACGCCTTATAAAAAAATTCGCCCCCCCAGAGTTGTCATGGAGGAGAAAAACAGCTTATGAGACTAGAGCCATGTTTTGAACCAGGCTGTAAATATGTTTTTTTCTGTCGTAAAATCGGACATTTTAACATGGGGCTCAAATGTAATTGACTCCCTTCTGCGGCCTGCTCTAGTGGTTATTGGAGGAACTGCAGCTTTTTTGCACTTACGCATTGGCTTCATTTTTCAGCGCTGGAGGTTGCCGCTTGTATACAACTGGAACAAAACAATACAGAAAATACTGAGCAGAAAAATACAGAGATAACAAGAACGGCATGTCTAGAAGCATAAATAGAGGGTGAGGGTTAGATTGGTGATAAAAAGAGCACCACTAACATAAAATCATTCCTCATCAACACAGAATCAAAAGCTAAAACCATCAGATAACCACCAATCCTGACAGACCGTGATCTCTGGGAAATGTAGTGCACAAACACAACAGCAGCAACGGCACACATTGTGACCAAAACAAGCCAGGATGTCTGATGAGTGAAATGCTTTGGGGTAAGTGGGACACTCCTCACCCTGAGCTCCTCTCTGAGAGGCGGGGCCTGTGTGATGTCTGTCATGTGGGAGGATGCGTCATGTGAAGGACAAGAAGTGAAACTGAACGGCGAACCAGTACGAAAACAGGACCAGACAGCATCACTTCATCTCCTGTTGCCATAGAGACACTAAATGACTCTGTGCAATTTGTCAATCAAGCAATCTGTTTGTGTGTATGAACAGTGTTTAAAAAAACAAAGTGATACTCAACCACAAATCCTGAATTGTTGTTGTCGTTTTTCTTCCCCCACTGCTTCATTTATACATTAATATCAGCTTGTTACAATAGGTTTATCCCTCCTCATTTCCTTATCCTGACAAACTATAGTTCCTTCACTGTCGAGCATTTCATTTCAGGAAAGCTAATAAAGTTAATACTTCCAAAATGATAACATCATGCAAGTAATATTTAGCAAATAAACTGCCACAGTTGCAAGCACAAACAGACAGTGTGCGCATCTGCGTTTTATTAAGTCTGTCTCCAGCGTCGTTGCCTCCTGCACACGTGGCTAAAGTCATTTTTGAGGTGTTAGAGATTCTCTCTGTTTCTGTAACTGGACAGGACATGCGATGGAGCACAAGGTAATCAATATTATATTACAGCATCTGAGCCAGGATTGTCTGGAATGGGGTCAAATAGGTCCATTAGTAAATTTCTATGGCATCACTGCTCCATCCAACCGGGACGATAAACAATAATGTGACAACCGTCTGAGTGCTACAAATAAACATTAAAATCATACGAGACTTAAAATTATTATACTGGATATAAGACGTAACAGATTTCCTTTCAATGACGCTAAAAAAGTGAGAAATCTTAAGAAATCATAAAATCACATGGATCAATCAAGAAAGTACAAATATTTGTTTCAAACATATATTGTTCAATAAACTTTAAAAAAGGAAGGCATGAGACCTGTAAAGCACAATAATTCAATATGGGAATTGCGGCACAGTGCATTTATCTATGGAGACAATAAACGCAAATATTGAATTACCACTCAGCCCTGCTGGAATGTCAGCCATTTCCAGCAACAGCAGAGGTTTTAAATAAACCACTTCATTATCTTCAATTTGGATCAGTTTCAATTGAAGGAAATAAAACTCAGGTTTAGGATTCCACCGTGTGCCTTCACTTCACCACCTCTTCGCCTCATCTTTACTGTCACTTCACGTTTAAGGTCAGCAATCTAGTGTAGTTTAAATGCCATAAAAATGACCTTTAAAAATGACAAAGAGATGGCCTCATGATTCAAACCCCACCCATCGCACCCCAACATAACAACAGAGCAACCCTCCCCCACCCACTGCACAGTCTGGCATCACAGCACATCCCCACCTGAGCTTTTCACCCTGAAAGAGAAAATACATTTGAATTTAAGCCACTCAGTCAGTGCGTCCATGTAGGTCTTACAACAGGAGACGGAGCAGAACAAACTTCCTCAACATTAACAAATGAGCGAGTGACAGTGAGGGCCTTAATGCCCTGACAGGAAATAAGCTAAGATACTCCCGTGGCCTTAAAGTAATTGTGTATGACAGAGAAGTGTAAGAAACGGGAAACAGCGAGGTAAAGGACGTGCGGACTTCCTGCGCTCATTTAAACTAAACCCAAAAAAGCTCGCAGTTAAATCTAAGTGAGAAAGACAGAGTGTGGAGGCTTTTTTTTCAAGCTTTGTGCCGAGTTGTTTTATCCCAACACACCTGTCACCCATGAATATTGATGCACGAGCACGGCGTTTTCAGAAATGAAACAACCGTCTGCTGCTCACTCATTTTTTGCCGCCTTATGTGGCAGAAGTCACACACGTAGAACACACACGCATACACACCAGTGTGTCTGTACAAGGGGGCCACATCTGAAATCTAAAACTCATCTCTACAGTGACGAAAGAGCAAAAACTCAGCAGCCAAACACCCATAGATATATATATAATAATATCTCACCTTGTTACGAAATCATATCTTTATTGTATTACTTTAGAAATTTCTTATGTCAACAACAATGATTCAGAAAAAGCTGTAATTAAAAACTAACAGTAATAAAAGTTCTTGATTTACACTTTTTTTCTGATGTAATACACAACAGTGCAGCAGAGCTAACTGCTTTCAACATCAGCTTCATTATTATATGGGTGACTTTTCTACACTTGCCATATGGTGATATATGATGATATCTGTCTTTGTTATTATTGAGATAATAATGCAGCTCTGTGTCCCAGCCCTACACTGAGGTGTCTACTTTAAGATTAGAGCAGAAATGATTAGTCCATTATTCAATTAGTTACTCAATTGTATTTAGCCATTTTTTAAGCCAAAAATTAAAAAATAATATTCTCTGGTTACAGCTTCTCGCGTGTGAGGATTTTCTCCTTTTCTCTGCTTTACATCATTGGGAACTGAACTATTGTTGGTCAGACAAAACAAGCAATCTGAAGACATCCTTCACTTTTCTATTTTCTAACATGTTATCAGCCAAACCATGAATCAAGAAAATAATCACTTGATGAATCAACAATGAAAATATCTTCTATGATCTATTTCAGATAAAGACACATTTGTCATTTTTTACACTGTAAAAATCCCATTTGCAGTTCCAGTATTGCCAGAGAAATCACTTCCAGAATAAATAGCCTCCAGGATTTATTTTTGTCACCTGTAAAAGTGGGTGCTAACCACAGACAGAAATCCTTCTCGCTGTCTCAGTTGAGAGACCCGTTCTCTTTTCAGTGACCTTATTCCCTTCGCTCAACCACTTGCCCTTGCACAAAAGAGCAGAGGAGCCTAACGGTTGCTGCGTCTCAGAATCATGAGGAGAAGACTCACTTGGGGGACGAGGAGGAGCAGCCGGCTGTTCTAAATCAGAACCAAATTCAGCCCCGTTCGTTCCAAACATGTGTGTGTTTGCATGCACAAAGAGGGGGGGGGGGGGGGGGGGGTGCATCTTTAAAATGGAACACAGCTCCTCGCCGCTCTGTCCCGGCTTCAGCTGTACGATGCTCCCACGAGGGAACAAACAAAGGAGCAGGCAGTGTTGACAGTGGCAGCCTGGGTTACAGCACAGTGAGACTCGTCATATTAATTAGATAAATCACCAATCACCTCCAAATGTTAACCTCTGCAGCACCTCCTGGTGACACATTTTTCCTTCTTTCCTCCTGCCAAGCATCCAGCTGACCTAGTCCGCTGCGACCGTGACATTGACATATTTAGACCATTGTGTGCTATATTTGAGGTCATGACTGAATCCTCCAGCTTTTTCCACTCATTGAACCAAATCACCACACTGAACCCAAGACTTGCAGCTCACAGTGAAGACCTACATACAGGTAATGTTTAGATTTTAAAATGAACAAAAACAGCCATGGTCTGTAGTTTGCACCACAACAAGACTTCTTACCTTCCTCCCACCTAAAGTTCCCTTTATGGGGAAAATGGATATTTTTATTGGCAATTAAAAAACATCCCAATTTCCCACAGGCCAAGGTGTATCTTCAAATTGCTTGTTTTGTCTGACCAACAGTCCAAAACTTAAAGATATTAGAACAAATTAAAAACAGAGAAAAGCACCACTGAATGTGGCCTTTTTGACTTGAAATTGTCTGAACAATAAACAATTATCAAAACTGCAATTAATGTTCTGTCAATCACACTAGCACTTATTCATCATTTAGGCTTTTCTTCCCTTCTTTGGGATCAAGTGGTTGACAATAAAAATTTGAATACGAAGGCTAATAAGATGCAATTGGAAGAAGGGTCTGAAGTAAAAAGCTCTCACCACCCAGTGGTGCGTGTCTTTCATTTCCTATGTTTGTCATCTGTACACTTACTTAATAAGATTATCCTCAAGTACATATAATACACCTAACAAACTAATTCCTCTCACTTAGTTCAGCCATCATGGTGAAGCTTAACAAAAGAAGACATGACAAGACTCATTTCAACCAAGACCAAACTTCCACCAGTTTGCAGCAGCTCCTGTAATAGAGCAATACAAGGTGCTTTTGGAGGATCACCATAACTGCTGTATCTGTACTACACTTATATATTAATGTAAATGTGCAGCTGCTTCTCAGCCTAAAACACAAAGCAAAGAGGGAAAAAAGAGGAGGACCTTCCATTCCAACTAACAGAGATGCTGATTGACACTAAATGAGACACTAAACTGAAATTCACCCCGTCTGCTTAAAACAAATTTCATCTGTCTCCACCCACAGATGTGACAAACTGAAGATGAAAAAATAACAAACCATCTTCATAACAGCAGTGAGTGTGAACTCCAGGGGAAAGTTTTCTCCTCTCTCTCATCCCACTGTTTTTTCAGTAGAAAGCAAAAACCTTCACATCTGGCTGTGTGAGCTTGGTGTTATTTTACAGTATTGTTGGGTATTAAACTTCTTCACACAGGCACCACCAACACTTGGATCTCAACACTGAACCTGTGACCCTGTAATGAAAGGATGGAGTGTACAAGGGAATGCATGTGGCTGCAAGCTCCCATTATCATGAGGTAAAAGTTTGTATAACTTCACCACATATATGCACCTGATCTTATGTCTAAAAGCATTTTGTACTCTATATTTTTGAAGTGCCATATATATATATATAAAAAGACTTTTATTCTTATCTAATCTTTTGTAGCTTCGTTTGAAAAGACTGTATCACTCAAGCGAAGATTACAGTGATTTTAGACTAACTAGAGCAGTTGTTCAATTTTCTGGTTGATTTAACATAACACTTTGATTCAACAGTAACACATCAATACAGCCCCCCCCTTGTAATTTGATGTGGGATGGTAACCTGAGGAAAAAAAGGTGACGGTATCATCTGCCCTTGTTATAGGTTTGGATTAGATACAAGTAGAACTATATGAAGTGCAAGTTGGATGGTTACATAGAAAGATTTAAATATATATAAAATGTAATACAGTCGCTGTCTTGTGATGCATTAACAAGGCATCTGCATTTGCTCTACGTCATCTTCCCTTACAGAAAAAGTTAGTCAAAACAGAAGGTGCAGCATTATTTCCATCAACAACAAATGTATTGATGGTGTCTTTTTCTCTTAATTACCGATCCTTGTTTTAAATGTAAACGTCCATGAGTCTTTAGCTGTGTCCAAATCCATACTGCACACTAATTCTAAGCAGCTCTGGGTTTGTAGCGTGTTCACACTGGGGGGAAAAAAAGAAAATTAAGTAAACTAAAAACAGTCAATATGCATGCTTAAAAAAAAAAAAACCCTTGATTTTTGAGTGTGTTGTTAATGCACACTACTCTCCCACAGTGCAATGCACAAAGGAGCTAATCACAGCTGCAAAAGATTAAGACGACCTGTGGATGGAAACAGCTCCAGAAACCCTTCAGAAAACAAAAAATAGCAATCAGGTTTGCTTTTTGTTTTTTTTTTAAAAACATTTTGCTGTTTATTTGAGATTGTTAACTCTGTGTGGCCTTCTTGAGTTTAGTTTGATTGACCTCCAAATGACAGTTAGGATGCTGTATGGGAATGGGGCACAGCTAAAGTCTTTATATTTCATATCAGAAACAACTAGGTGATTAGTCATTCACTGTGCAGGCACAGTGTGTGTATGAAAAGCTGTAATTAATATTAAGTTGTATTAAATGATTTATCAGACAAATGAAAAGTTGGCAATGAAGGCTGGTCATGAAAATTCTAATTTTGCTGGTTATTTTCTAAAAAGCAGTAAAATGGTCTATATAGTGAAAAACTAAAAGGTGGATGTGTTTTTTGCTTCATGCTGCCATAAAATTATTGTTGAGCCCAATATGCCGATATCGCACAACTTCTGTCATCACTTTGATACTGTCTCATGTAGTTTTCAGTTCACTGCAAAACGACCACATGTGTAGTTTCAAGCTGTGATTTATCAACTAAAATGTACCTGTAAGCTTTGGTGCAGATACACATTCAATGGCTTCTCACCTGTAAAATCTGATAATAAAAACAGCAGCTCAACCACAAATTCTAGCTTTACAAAGAAAATAATGTTCATTTCTGACTGATGCTGTCACTAACCTAGCGTAAATTCAAAACACGCCTGTTCAGAACGAGCTGATTGTTTGGTCTCCAATGATGCTGCTTGCAGCTTTCTCAGTATCATTGACCTGCAGAGCCAGAGAGTCTCCAGTCTCCGCAGTTCTAGGCGCAGCAAATCCACACCAGCCGTTTTACACGTACACACACTCCAGCAGAAATAGTTAAAAACTGATTATAAACTAACGTTATCAGCATTTGCAGGAGATGCTGAAAGAACAGCCTTGCTACCAAAAAACTCCACGGTTTTTTTTCATCCAGACATAACAGTGGTTGCATTAAACCTTTACCATTGATTAAGTTCATGAATTCATGCTGAGGCTAGCCAGCTAGTCCAAGTTTTAGCTGGTTCCCAAGGCATTACAAAGGATAGGCTCACATTATTCATTCAAGGTATAGCTAACTTATGTACTGTGCAGGGTTATCAGAAAGTTAACATTAAAAGTCACTGACTCTTCAGCACCAGCATCTTTGAGAATCCAAACCCTCTCTCTACATGACTCTGAGTATAACATTACTGTTAAACTCAAGCACGCAGGGCATCGGACTTCCTTTTATGCTTTTCAAGGAATGCTCATCCAAGGTACTTTACGGTTGACACTGCACTTCCTTGGGTCCTCAGCAATACACCCACTAAGTGTGAATTCGAGCCGAGAAAACAGAGATTCCTTCCAATTTAGTTAGATGTTTTTTTATTATGGGGTTGTAGTTTGTGGTGTTCAACTGTGCTGCATTGAATTGGGAGGTGTTTCTAATGTTTTGCCCAACCCATTTAAAAAATGAGGGGGGAAGAATAATGGAAACACATGTGAGTATGAAGCAGTCCAGTGCAACACCAATGCTAACTCCAACCTCAATAATAAACATATAGTTCAATTAAATCTCTGACAGTGTCAACAAAAACTGAATATTAGAATTGTCCTAAATGTAGACAATGTGGCAGATCTGTTGTATGAGACTGCATTAAAGTGTATAGGTGTACCTAATTGAATAGCCAGGAAGTGTAGCCGTCACTGCTTATGGGTATCTGTCCTGATTTATCATTAAGGTGTTGACAATCACTGAAGGAGGTGATCACACATGACTTCAGTTCGAATGTAGAAGCAGACTATGCTCAAACATCTTTGCTCCTGTATTTCTCAGAGGGTGGCTCTTGAAAGTTTCTCCTGTAAGAGGATAAGCATCACACTGTTGCCTCAAGTCAAAACATTAATTTTTATTTAATAAATTCTGTGAAATAACAGATAGGTTCTTCTGCACCATCTTATTATGACAAGATGCTTTTAGAGATGTAGAGAAAGTTGGCTTGTTTAAAAACTAGGTATTAATTGTCAAATATAAGCAAAAAAGTATTAACAGTGAAAACAAACCCTCTTATTACCAATTAAATTAACAGCATAGCAAATGCATGTTAAAACAGAAAGGTCATATGTTCAATGCCAACACTAGCTGGTATTTAACTCTGTGTTGGTTCTATGATCTTGTTGTTTTCTCTACAAACAGCAGCTGCAAACATCTCCCACCATGCATTTATCCTGAATCAGTGTGAACATAATACTGCAGTTGATTGTTTTAATTATTTTCTGAATGAACGTCATAAAGTAGTGCTAACGTACTGTGTTATGACCTACACAAATGTACACTCCTGTCTCTACACCTGTGTTGACAGTTTCAACAACTGAGAAGGAAAAAGTTTTCCCTCCTCACACAAGAAACTTCTGATGATGGAGTCTGAGTTCTGCAAACAGGCAGTAAAAAGTACAACAAGTGAACAAGTAGGCAGACAGACACATTCATTAGTGTCTGGGCTGCATGTGTTGCTGCTGTTGGAGGGCAGACACACAGCACAACATGATCATGTAAACACAACAAGACCAGCAAATCCAGGCGTTTCGTCCTGTGAGGTGTTTAACCACTGGGTCACTGTGTCATCCTGGAGGCACACAGAGAGTCCCGAGAATCGAACCAGCAACCTTTCAGCTCATCATAAACAAATGATACTACTTCCAGATTAGAGAGGAAATTACATATATCCCCATGTAAAACTTCCAATTACTGATTTGAGAATATGCCAAATTACAGGATTTGAGGAAAAATCTGTGGAAAACATTTTTCCAGCCCAACATCATCCTGACAGGTACCAACACCCTGCAGCCACGCTGGCAGCAAAGTCTTGACATTAAAGTTTGAATATAATGGGGAAACCTATTTAACTTATTCTTCCTCTTTAAAATCCCTGCAATAATCCATTAAGTCAGACCACATTGACTGAGGCTAACTCAGTCTTTGTCTGATGCCCAGGGGTGTTACCTGGCCAGGTGAAAGTGTGTGGATGGACGCACACATCACTTCATGACTCAATCTGCCTGCATGACTCACATATGTCCACACACACACACACACACACACACCTGGCTGCTGTGGTTGTGCATGTTTCAGGGGGCTAACAGGCTAACAACTAGCTTCCACCTCTTTGGGGTTTTGGCTGTAACGAAGGCTAGCAGACGCAGGAGCTAACATACTGCTAGCTTGACTGCTGCAAGCCAATGGATTGCCACAAGTTGGGAGAGCTAGCTGGGTGGAAAAAAAAGAAGTTCCCGGCGAGCAAAACGGCGACCAGAGATGGAAAACACACACACACAACACACACCTACAGAGACAAGGAGACACTGTGTCCTATTTCATGTTAGCACCCGCTGCTAAGCGAGCTAGCTCTCTCCGCTAGCTCTGTAATGTCACTGCATCGTTGTTGTAAATACATTATAACAGCCGTCTCCTTACACGTGTGGACAGCCTCTAAAACTCCTTCCAGGGGACATCTGTCCACAGAAAAACCCTCCCCGGCCAACAGCTCACCTGCTCCGGACACCGGACACACGCTCTCACCGGCGAGACATCCTCCCGGTTCGCCCGAAAAACACTGGCGCTTTTTATTTCCAAGGACACAAAATCGCCATGACAGTTTAGAAAAATGCATAAAAAATTAGCAGGCGAGGGAGGGAGGGAGGGGAGAGAGGAGAGAGATGGGGAGGAGAGGAGGAGGAGGAGGAGGAGGGATGGGAAGAGGAGGAGGAGGAGGAGGAGGAGGAACTCAATATCTATTTAATCCACATAAAGCTAGCAGCTCCGCGGAGTTTATTCAGTCTGGATGCCGGAGTCCATAGTCGCCACAGTCCGCTCCACAAACACAGCACAAAAAAACAAGCCGCATCCAAAAGTTAGAGGACGCTTCTTACCTAAAATGGCCACTGCAGCAGCCAAAAACACAACCAGCTTTTTTTTAATTTGGTGGAAGTTTAGCAGCAGCGGCGGCGGCAGCAGCAGCAGAAGAAGCGGCGGTGTGGCTGCTGCTAACAGCCTAACGTGTTACCGTGTGGATCCAGTAGCTGCTCTGCATTTCACGTCATTCCCATTGGCTGCAGCCTTGGCGCAGCTGCTCTCGTGCACGTTGCCATTGGCCCCGCAGCTGTCAAGCAAGCGGGGTCTGCGCCGGGTTTGTGTGAGAGCTATCGCGGCAGCCCCAGGCAACACCATTGTGTATTGTGTGCTTTTTTTTTTTTTTTTTTTTTTTTTCTGCCCGCCTCACCGCCTGCCGTGTGTCTGCGTGCCGGTGCGGGTCCTTACCGCAGGGAGATCCGCGTTGAACCGGGGGACGCTTCCCTCCGCTCCGCCGGGCTCCTGCTGTCATTGAAGGGAGGAGAAAAACAAGAGGGGAACGTTCAGCTTTCACCCCCCTCCCTCCTCCTCCTCCTCCTCCTCCTCCCCGATGCAACACAACCGAGGGGTTTTCATTTCTCCTCCGCTGGCCGCGTCCACCAATCATGTCGCTTTTTACTCCTCCATCATTACCGGGTTTGAAGGGCGGAAGAGCAGAAATGAGACATTCCACGTCTTTTGCAGATCGGCTCGTGTTTCCCGGATGTTCGGTTTGTTTTGCTGGAGTTAGAATCTGTGAGTTGCAGTGTTTGTGTATGTATGTGTGTGTGTGTGTGTGTGTGTGTGTGTGCAGCGTGTGTTTTTTCAGGGCTGTTTTTCGGTAAGGCTGATTGAGTTTTTCTTTTTGTGCCTCCTTTCCGAACTTCTGAAGTCTGAACTTTTCTGCTTGACCCTCTGGTGCTTTTATTTTGAAGAATTAAAACTGTTACATATGGCAGAGAAATGCTCTTTTGTTGGATTATAATCTCTGACCACAGTGACAGAAACATTAGAGGCCAACATTTTGTGACCGGAACATGTCTGACTTCAGAGATCAATGTGTCTGTGTTGTGAACGTGTCAAAAGGACACATGATTCCTTAGGATAAAAATCAAGAATGTGTAAGCAATTAAACCTAAAGTTCATTCATGACCTCATATAATAGCAGTTTGACACATCATCCTCAACTTATCCCACTTGTTAGATTTCTCTGGAGCTTTCAACCACATCACACTTAATCAGCAGCTCAGTATTGCAGCTGTTGTTTCATTCATATACTATTCAGAAACTCTAATCCGAAAAGCTCAAAAGCAAATGAAGACCTCCTGTTTTTGCTGATTCTTGTCACCTTGCTGCAGTGACGTACAGGTGTGTCAGTGCACTGTGACATCACTGGTGGGTGTGGTCAAAGGTGCAGGAGAGGGCAGTAAACCTGCTTCTCATGCTTCCTTTATAGATCCTCTCCAGGAACATTTTGAGAAAAATACAATTTACGAAATATGATTTTTCATGCTTTAAAAAAATAGCACACCAACTTCTTCTCTCTAATTAAAAATCCAGAATCTATTAGTCTACAAATATTGTTGATTTCTAAAAGTTGCCAGTTGGATGGAAGATGTCTCCTACTTTACTGTCTATTCTCAGTGTTGGTGCACTTACTTCATCAGTAGTGCCTGGAGAAAGTTTTCATATTTTGAGGTGGCACAGCAAAACTAAAAGCCATAACTGAATTCTAGTATTTCTGATGTGCCAGCCGCTTTTCAACTGTTCAAATGTCAAGATTCAAGAGTCAAGTGTTAAAAGTAGTTTGGATAAAATCATAACAGCTGCTGAGCTCTCACATCAACAAATCATTCTCCAAGACAAGAGAGTGAACTCCACCCACTGAGGAAGACCATGTGATATGGTTGAAAGCCCTGGAAAAGGCAAGAACGTGGCCCTTGAGTTTGGGCTATTATGTCAAAAAAAACAAGCATTAACTGAATGCATCTACAGGCTTATAACCAGCCTGTGACACGCTGTCACGCACAGCATGTTAATGTTGTCGAATGTGTTAAATATTTAAATGTGTTCTAATCACAAACTACAAAAGCAGCCTTGTTTTTTGCCATATTTTCAGTCATATTACATCACTCATCCTCAAGTCTGAAGAAGCAGCCCTCTGGCCTGTGACACTGAAACACATTCACTCTGTGTTTTTTACATGTTGAGATAATAACGCATCCTGAGCTGTCTCGAACCCAGTCTCATTAACATCTGGACTGAGTGTGGCAGACAGTCTGAGATGATCATTCTGAGGACACAGTGTGATTCAGTTCACAGAGTGCTGAGAGTTCTCTCCTGCTGCACTTTCAGTTGCTAAGATGCAAAGCACACACCTGATCTACACCAAGTCATTTTGTACTGACTGTCACACAGTGTATTGTTGACCCTGGTGACCCCTGTGTGTTACAGTGAGGTCGGCGCTGCTGCAGGTCCATCACTTGTTGTATGAAGATGAAGCCTTCTCTGACAGACAGACAGACAGACACAGACAGACAGAGTACTTTATTAATCCCTTTGGGAGGTTCCCTCCGGGAAATTGGCATCGCCATCACTTCTCATATATTGCACTGTTTAAATATAGAATACAAAGTATAAAATAGAATATAAAATAGAAAAATACAAAAATATAAAATATAAAAATAGACACAATAAATTAGGCAGTAGAGGTAGCAGGAATTTGAATCAAAATAGGCACTTGCAGGAGATCTACAGAAAATATGCATATGTGTATGTGTGTACCTGAGTGTGTACATAGTGATAGCAGCAGTGGGTATTGTATGCTAAAGGTAATGGTAGAGTGCATATAGTAATATAATATAATAATATAATATAGCATATACAATGTATAACATCCAAGATTATAACATACATGTACATGTATAATATAATAATATAGTAGTGTAATGTGGTATATACTACACTCTACTACATATAATAGTAATAGTAGTAATATACTATCAAGTATAATGTAGTGTAGTATAATAATAATATAATATGTGGTATAATAATAATAACAATAATAATAGTCTATAATATATAGTATATATAACAGTATACTACACTGTGCTATATATCATCAACATCCACAACAGCATCATTATGATGTCATTACACATTCACATCATCCACCAACACCAACGCTTGTTAACATCTTCATACAATGCTGCTTCACACAGTCGATTCACACTGTTTGTCACCACCCAACAAACACACCGACATTGTGTTTTTGTGGTGGGAGAGCTGGGTGAATACTGGGAGAACCAGTTGGTCCAGATGTTATTGAAATACATTCCCCCGAGCGATTTCATATTCCACCATGGTCTGACTGGCGAAGAATTGTTTTGTTTGTCTTCTTCTTTAACCTGTTTACTTTTCAGAATATGCTTAGTATTTTTATCCTGCACTGTTTTGCGTCCTATATTTTCTTATGCTGAAATACAGTCGAGACTAACTAAATGTATGAGATGTTTTTATTCCAGAAGAAGCGTCTGAGCTGCAGAAATATTATTAATAATTGAAATGTTTATTTTCCGACATTTGAAAACCTCTCACCTCGCACCCTTTCCCAGCAGTCCCGGCTCCTCTGGAATAAAACTGCAGCTGCACAGAGGTGAATTAATGTAAGATTAATTAGCAGGACTTGGCAGAAATGTAAAACGAACAACTTGAGAAACAGCCATGTTTTAGGAGGTATTTATGTTTGCTAACGAACCTGGCAATGTTTCACTGTTTGTGTGATGAGACGTTAGTGAGAACAAGAGAGAACAGCAGTTAAGAGAAGCAGTAAAATTGGCTTATTAGGAACGTTTTATTAAGCCCAAAGCTGAAATAAGCACAGTTGTTTAGAGGTGGTTACTTTTGTACCCAGCGTTCATATGAGTCTGTGCTTGTTACACTGTGGATGACTTCATGTACACGGAGCTGATGTTCGGATCCACAGCGTCTCTTCAGCACATGTTTGCAGGACAAACAGGAATCAAACGTGTGACCTTTCAAACCACAGACTAACCTCAACACACATCGTTTGGAAAAGAGTGTTGTACTTTATTTGCTTGTGACGGTGCGCTGCGACTTTGTATTTACAGATCTGCAGGACCTGTGTTAAACTCAGCAACATGGTTTCTATTGAATAGATTGATGGATCGGGTTCTATCCGATTCAATGGCACAATTTTGATATTATAGTTTCAGTTTATAAGTGAATGACCTGGAGCTGCACATGAACCACAACCTCCCTCCTTCATGTCCAGTCACTCCTCATCTTCTTTCTACTGTCGACTGTCGTCTGGCTGTTAAGTCACTCACTCACCATTTCTCAACTGTTTCTGTTATGTGCAATATTTTCTGTATATTTATTTTCTGTATATTTATGCTAGATATCTATATTCACTTTTACATTCAATACAACTACTTAGTGCAATAATTCAACTTGCTGCTACTACTTGCTCTGTGCAATTACCTGTATATAACTCTTGTTCATTTATATATGTCTATACACAGCACCATATTTTTATATAGTATATAATATAGTATATATTTATATATCTTTTTTTTTTTCTTTTTTTTTTTTTTACATATTTTCATACGCCACCGACTGACATTATTGTTGCTGACTCTATGTTGGAAGCCATTGCATCAGAATTTCGTTACCCAACTTGCACTGCTGTGTATATTGTGTAATGACAATAAAGAAAGTCTAAGTCTAAGTAATTCTGATAAATGGATTGTTATGGTTCACAAGTTTGTTATATGTCAGAGTATACAGACGAATAAATAATGACACATGTTAACTTCCTGTTTCAGGGCTCTGCAAAGACTTTCTGTTCATTTTTTTGTCCCCTTCTTTTGTTTTGTTTTTTGACATTTACATGCACTTTGTTACCTCTGCTCTTTGATAAGCACAACAGAAAACACCATCGCTCTAATTGTCATTTTTGTGATAACACAATAAAGCTCAGATTTTCAAAGACTTGCATTCGTCTTTTGATTTACACACGCGCTCACACTAAGATCTGTGTTTAGGAGCTTTCGCAGATCTGAGAGGCCTCATTAGGAAAAATGTTTTTGCTAGATTTCATTAGTCTTTTCAAAGAATAACGAAATCAGAACATCTCGGTTCCCCGGGTAATGATGGGAATGAGTTTTGCTTTTTGATGAAACAAAGACAAAAACTCCACTGATTCCAACACAAAGATAACTTTTTTTAATAATCTGCAGCTTTGCCCTGCATTGCATAATGTCTATATATGTGAATATACATATATAATAGAATGTCCAATATTGTCTGATGATCCGGTTTGTCTCACATCAGTCGACCTGAAATGAGAGTTTGCTGATGAGTTGTTTGAGCTACTATATGCTATATTGTATTATTATTATAGTACTGTAGTACCATATTACTAGATTATATTTACCATAATGCACTATAGCATTACCACTGCCGCTATTGTACCTTGTACATACTCAGGTATACACATTCAAACTTCTGTTATCTCTACTGCCTAATTTATTGTGTCTATTCTTAGATTTTTTTTTTTCTACTTTATATTCTACTTTATATTTTGTATTCTAAACAGTGCAATATAGGAGAAACGATGGAGATGTCAATTTCCCGGAGGGAATCTCCCAAAGAGATTAATAAAGTACTCGGTCTGTCTGTCTGTCTGATGTTAAACGATGTGCTGGTAACACCTCCATGAAAAAAAAATGGCTCCTCAGATTTGTAAATACCTTCAAATGTACCAAGACAATATCATGAGAAACAGTTTGAAACTGAAGTTATCATAAACTCAAACCTCAACCAACAATCCAAGGAGGAGACATATCACCCACTCCTGCTGATCGACTCAACAGACTGAGACAAAATGAATCAATCCAAATGTAACGTGTTATTCAGCTGTGTAAATGTGCTCTTGAGCAGGGCACCAGCAGACCTCACTCCTCTCTGGTGTGAATGTGTCTTCCTGTTGTTGTAAGAGCTGAGAAATGAGGTGGTGAAAGAAAGAATGCATGTGTTCAACAGATATGCATGTGAGAAATCTGCAGCTTGGTAATTGAAGACAGGACTTCAAATTCATGAAACAATAAGTCCTTTGCATCAGCTTTTAGCTTCAGGGCTATGATTAATAAAAGATATTTTATAGTGAAATAAACTGGGTCTGTTATCTGTCAGTGGTTCCACCGATAAAGTTTGTTGTTCATTTTTAACAATAGTTTAATTAAATTATGTTTTAAGTGCATTGAACTTTTTACACACTGTATCTTCATGCTTTCTCCAAGTGAACTGTGTTTCTGCTCCAAATCAGAACTCAATGATAATCTTTATTTGTCAAAGGTTAGATGATAAACCCTTATGCTGAAAAGTATAGAAATCCTTCATTTGAAGTTGCTACATCAAAGCATCATCAGTCTTTCTTTCTTTATGGTATATGAAGTTATAAACCTGAGACAGAGGAGAGCGTTCAGGTATATTCATAGAATTGGTGCTTTTTTTTATGATCCAAAGTTAAAGATAAGATAAGATAAGATAAGCCTTTATTCGTCCCACAGTGGGGAAATTCACAATATATCAAATATATCAAAGAATATCAAAGTTAGCAACAACGTGTTTGCAGCTATTTGTATTTTTAATCTATTTATGTCAAGATCACAAATTCATTTTCTCACTATCTCAGTATAACAACATGATTTTTTTTATATAATTAGAAAATCAGACTGACAAAGTTAACTGGTTAAACAGCCAGTTCAGTTGCTGTTTTCTCGAGATAACTGGTTGATCATGAGTTGGTCTTGTCAGAACAAGTGAATTATCTGTGATCTTCTTAAATTGACTAATTTCCTCTCTGTCACACTGTTGACAGGTAAATTAACTTGGCCTTTTGCCTCCACAGACTGAAGTTTCACTCCTCCAACGAGACGCAGTGAAACGAGAAGGTCCCGCCCACGTGGCTGTGAAGCCGTCAGTAAATTTGGTTGGACTAATGATAATCACCACAGTCGAACTCTCAGTCTTATCAGTGTGATTCAGCACTTCCTCTGTTCTGCATCTCGACACAATACGTAGAAACTCCACTTCTCTTTTTCTGTGCAGTTTACAGTAAGCTGCCGTCTCACTGCACAGCATCTGTCTCTAGTGTCACCTTACACAGTTTAATAACCTCAAGTTGAGAATGTGATCACTAATTACTAATTATAGTCATGACTGAACAGATGATGAATCAACACACTTGACCTCAGTATTTCGAACCGGGAGCTGAATCCTCAGATCGTAGTTCAGTTAATGTGAGCTACTCTTGGTTTTTTCATTTCTGGAAGATAAGATAACTTTTTTTTTTTTATTGATCCCCCTTAGGGGAAATTTACTTGTCACAGCAGCAGTAACAGACAGTAAACATTAACTCAAAAATAAATACCAGTAAGTGGCTAAAGAAATAAGGCAGCAATAAAAAACAAGAAACAATAAGTGGCATAAGACAATAAAGTGACAAGTGAGGTTGAGTATTTACATTATGTTACATGTTTTCCTTGTCTTTGGCATCCAGAAGTAATAGACATACTATTATTCATATGAGAATAAAGATGCTATGAATGCTATTGCACAGAAATTTCTATGTTATTGCACTGAAAAGATATTACATTATTACATTATTTGCACTGTACAGCAGAAAAAATGCAGTCATGACTTAAATGCAGTTATTTACTGTAATGAGGTGTTAAAGAGTCTTATTGCAGTGGGTATGAAAGACCTGCGGTAGCGCTCCTTCTTGCAGGGTGAGAGTCTCAGTCTGTTGCTGAAGGAGCAGCTTAAAGCTCCCACAGTCTCATGCAGGGGGGGAGAGGGGTTGTCCATGATAGATGTCAGTAGGGATGAGCGAGTACACCACTATCTGTATCTGTATTCGTATCTGTTTAACCATCTACATTATCTGTATCTGTATCTGTATTGGGAGTGGGCGGGGCCTAAACAGGAAGTGAGTGCAGAAATGGGTGAGGCTTAAAACTGTACATTATTTTAAGTCTGAAATTGATATGGATTGATCAGAAGTTGCTAATCTACTGTATTCAAAGCCTATATACAGTATATCTCAATAATATTATTTTCATGAACTGCAGAGAGAAAGTGTCAGATACTGCATGCAGCCACATACAATAAAAATATTAATATAGGCTACTTTGTGTGTTCAGCTACAGTGTGTATGTGTGTAAATGGTCTGTGAGACTGTTTATTTTTTAATGATCTGTGTGAACTTCATGATTCATGCAAACATCTAGTGATGGCAAACAGGGAAATGTCAGCCTTGTTCACTTCTTCTCAAAAGCGCCGCGACAGACAGAGCTGAAAACAGCTCTGTCTTGTCAAATGCACCGCGCGTATGTTGGGAGCAGGTTGGGAGAGACGTGCAGAGACCATGCAGTCTATGGCAGAGACGTGTCTGTGTAGGGAGGGGCGGGCGCTGTGTGTGACTGGCCAATCACAGAGCGCGAAGACAGTCAGTTCCACAATGAGGATTTTCCTTCAGCACGAACACAGATATTAACATATTTTACTCGTATCATAATCGTATTCGTCAAACATGCTTTATCCGTAACGGATACTCGTCTGAAACGAGTATCCGGCTCATCCCTAGATGTCAGCTTGGCTAACATCCTCCTCTCACCCAAGCACACCCTGCACAAGAGTGCAGATGCTACCACAGTGTCATAAAAAGTCCTTAGTAGAGTCCTGCATACTCCAAAGGACCTCAGCCTCCTCAGCAGGTGCAGACGGCTTTGGCCCTTCTTGTATAGTGCATTGGTGTTATGTGACCAGTCCAGTTTATTGTTAAGGTGAACACCCAGGTATTTGTAGGTCTCCACCCTCTCGATGTCCAATCCCTGGATGTTCACCGGTGCAGTCTGGGGTGGAATATAACAACAATATAATAACAAAGTCATCAAATTGTTTCTCTGCCTTTTTCTTATCATTTGATTTTCATTGGAAACATGTTGAAGAGACATTTTTCTGTTGCGTACATACAAACAGCCTCTAAATGATCTGATGACTGATTCATGCACGTTGAAATAACTGTGGTGCAACATGTTGTATCTGATGTTTATTATCTGTCCCGGTGTAAATAAACCACACCACAACAAAATAAACAGCTGGTCCCTGGGCGGAGGGGGGCGAGGGAGAGCGTCAGCAGCTTCACCATGTGCAACAAATCTGCTCCTTCAGATGATGGACAGCCGCCGTCAACAACTTCCTCTTCCAAACAGAAAACACACAACAAAGGGTGCGACTGAACTTCGGCTCATATATAGAAGGAACCTGATGATTTCCATTCGTGAAAGCATTTTGTCGTCTGATTCAACGACAGCTGGAAAGATTGAGTTGGAAAACCTGAGTCGCTGTGCATCTCCAGGAAACTTTTATGGAAGGAAAACTGCTGTTTAATGAAAGTTTGGTTGAGAGTTTCTCACATCGTCATCGTCCAGGTCACATGAGCAGCCACTGTCCTGAGTGTCACAGACTCAAGAGGAAGTTCACCCACACATCTGCACAGAAATTAAAAAGCTGGGATTTGCTTTGCAGGATAACTTCATTTTAAAAACAGAGCTAAACGCCGTGAGGTGCAGTCACGGTGCAGCGGAGGCCGGCGAGCGTCCATGCATACGTAATGAGCGTGCCAGCCGCTGTAGATGTTTACCTGACTCCGTCGCTCCTGCGTTCTCTAAATGATGTCTCTTCTGGGGGCGGAGGGATGAGAGCGGCGCTGCATCACGCATGTAAAAACCAGGATTTCTGTTAGGGGGGGAATGTGGATGTGAATATCAACCAGCGTGTTTCTGTCTCCATGCCTCTCCTGCTGTGTTTGGTTCGAGCAACAAAAGGCATCAGAGAAGCTCCTGCCTGTTTCCTTCAGTCACACTGAAACAACCACCGCAGCCCATCATTTATTAAAGGTCTCAGATAGAGCTGCACAGATTGGAATTCAAAACTCTCATCTATTGAAATCCTGTTTGTGAGTCAACCCTATCTATGAGGTCAGAACCACCAGACACACTAACCCAACCACATGATGTTGTAATGAATGGGGGTCAGGACTTAAACGCGACACACAGAAAGGATGGAAGGTAAGGCCTTTCATTTGGCAAAAGGAATCGTAAACAAAAACTCACGGCAGGGTCGAGTCCAGGAAAATCAAAAAACTCCATGAAACATAAAAAGCTGACAAAGTGCAAATCCAAGTGAGTAGAAAAAGCACAGACAGCAAAGGCAGACTGAAGTGAACTGGCTTATATAGAGTCCTGATGGTGATTGGCTGCAGCTGGGAACACAGGTGATCAGATGGTGGGAGTGGCTGGGAGGTGAGGTGAGGCAGAGATAGGGTGAGTAGACAAGAACAGAGACCTGAGGTGAGAATCTATGGCAGGTGAATAGTGACAGACAGAACTGAGACAAGACAAGAATACGACGATACTATGAGACCGACAGAACTGAAAGAATCGTGACATGGTGACCGAAATATGACGGAGACTGAAACTAAGGCAGAAAACTAAGACAGAGCTAAGACAGAACCAAGACACAACCAGAGCTGAACAAAAACAAAAACTAAGACTGACCAAAAAACTAAGACAAACACAGAGGCCTGACTGTCAGAACTGTGACACATGAAGTGATTTATTTATATTGATATAAAGAGGTTTTGTCCTTCAGTTCATCAGTATAATCTTTTGTTCGGTCGTCCCATCATTTATTAAAGGTCTCAGATAGAGCTGCACAGATTGGAATTCAAAACTCTCATCTATTGAAATCCTATTTGTGAGTCAACCCTATCTATGAGGTCAGAAGGTCACAATGAAATGTATTTTACAGTTCAACACCGGACACACTAATACAACCACATGATGTTGTAATGAATGGGGGTCAGGACTTAAACACGACACACAGAAAGGATGATAGGTAAGGCCTTTAATTTGGCAAAAGGAATCTTAAACAAAAACTCACGGCAGAGTTGGTTGTATAAAACAGAAAAATAAAAAATAAAAATCTGATTACTGAGTACAAAAGCACAGACGGGGCAAGAAGAACAAGAACAACTAACAGTCCAGCAAAGGCAGACTGAAGTGAACTGGCTTATATAGAGTCCTGATGGTGATTGGCTGCAGCTGGGAACACAGGCGAGTCAATGAGGTGGGATCCTCTGGGAGGTGAGGTGAGGCAGAGAACAGAGACCTGAGGTGAGAAGCTATGGCAGGTGAATAGTGACAGACAGAACTTAGACATGACAAGAATACGACGATACTATGAGACCGACAGAACTGAAAGAATCATGACATAGTGACCGAAATATGACGGAGACTGAAACTAAGGCAGAAAACTAAGACAGAGCTAAGACGCAACCAGAGCTGAACAAAAACAAAAACTAAGACTGACCAAAAAACTAAGACAAACACAGAGGCCTGACTGTCAGAACTATGGCACATGAAGTGATTTATTTATATTGATATAAAGAGGTTTTGTCATTCAGTTCATCAGGATCATCATTTGTCTGTTCGTCCAGTGATCACACTGTCCTGCAGGATTTCCTGGACTCAGGGAAGCCGTGACTGACTTGTGAGCAGATGAGATTGAATTTCATCACGGAATTATCTGTGAAGATAATCTTCCCAGAAATTAGGCCACTTTTTTGCGATTGTTTGGAGATGAGTCAAACCTGAAACCAGGCGCTGTGTGCCAGGCTGACCCGGACCCATAGAAATGATGCATTTATAAATACGTTTCAGGAGGTTTTTACTGTTTTACAAAACAGAAGCAAGGAGAACAAATTTGGCTATTTTTAATTTCTCCTCTGTTTGGTGAAGAAAGAATATCCGTATTTCGACACATGACTTGTCCCAAAAAGCTTCATGTTCATTTTGGAAAGGACTTTTTTTTTAAACCAGTAAAAATGATTTAATCTGCACAGTTTAGCATTTTGTAGCTCAAGGACCCAGACGACTGCTGTTATTTAAAATCAAATGAGTAATTAATTGGATAAAAGCAGCTGTTTGGTGAGAATAAGACGAGCAGATCTCTTTGTGTGGAGCAAAGCTTTGAAGTGTGTTTCTAATCAGAGCTGGATGCAGAGCCCAGCGAGCGGGACGGCGTTTGGCCCGGGAAGAGTTAAATTATTCTGCATCTGTTCCATGCACCCCTGCAATCCCCACAGATCCTGCCTGCCCCCCCCCTCCCTCTCCTCTTCATCCCTCCTCCCCTCCTCCTCCTCGCCTTCCTTCCTCCCGTCGCTTGGCCCGGAGCCCAGAGAGAGCTGGAAGGAGGAACAGATTTTTTTGCTCTTTTCTTCTCCCCCCCGAAAAACGTTCAGATCTTGTGTTTGTCGAGTTTTTGTTACCAGATGTAAAGTGTTGATTTCCTTTTGTATTTCCGTCTCCTCTCTCCCGCAACTCGCCTCGACCTCCAGCTCATCACGGCAGGAAATAAACTACAGTATGAGGCGGTTTCTGCGTCTCTGTGTGCGGCCTGAACTCGCTGGCTCCCACATGGCTGCCGAGGATCACATGTGTGCATTTACTGATGATCTGTCCTGTGGTGGTGAACCTCCACCCACCACTACACCCTCTCTGTCTTCTTACCTCTGGAACCAGAAGCATCTTGGATTTCAAACACAGAGTCACCGATGGACGTGGTTATACAGCAGTTCATTAAAAGATAATGAGGTGGACACTCAACAAAGTGACAGATCCAATAACAACACATTTCATAAACACAGAAATCAATTTTTCAAAGCTGGCGAAATATTAACACCTTTCTGAAAAGTGCATTTTGTTAACCTTTTCATTTTCTGCTGTGGCTCTCTGATCTTCAAACGCTCACATTTTAAAAAGTACAACAGCAACACTCCAGACAGACAGATGAACATCAGAGCTCCTGTTATACAAAGACAAGACATTTTATTGTTGGGTCAGTTTATTTATTGTCTAATCATTTAGTCATTTGTCAGGTCTCCTCATATATAATGAATTATAGAAGTTAAAGACAAGATCAAATATAGAAACTAGAAAAGCAATTAGAGCGCAGACCTCAGCATAGTTCCCCCAGCTTATTGTGACTTACACCCCATAATATTAGTCCTACCTCTGATTTATCTATTTCAATGGATTCCTGGACCATAAAAACATACACTTAGCAACTGGAATCACATTGATATCATTTTTAGTTTAATAGTTATACCCAAAAATCCACATTTCCGTAATGGCGGTTTTCCGGATCACCTCCCAAATTTAATCATTTGTTCTTTTCCCAGAAAGGACATTTCCTGAAAAGTTCATCAAAATCTGCCCATAACTTTTTGAGTTTTGTTGCAAACAAACAAACAAACAAACAAAAAACAAAATATAGTAAAAGAAATATAGAGTCTTCAAGCTTCATGTTTGTGACATCAGACTCCACCTTATTGGCCGAGTATAACGACCCATACCAGCGATCTGCTTGCAGTTCACATGGTTAAGTGTCAGTAAAGACGATGCAAATTTACACAATGATACAGATACAAACACACAACTAAACAAAGATATTAAACTGAACGTGTATAAGTTTATATACAGACAAGAGCTGGACATCAGACTGTTCATACACAGGCCAGATTGTCTCTTCATGTCCAGGGTCACAGAGTGCAGTGCAGGTCGTCAGGTTATTTACAGAAGTGGTTTAATGTGTAAATCAGGCTCCTGTGACAATTCTGGGATGTTGTGCCTCATGTTACTGCGCTTGCATGTATATATTAAACTCTATTATCATATACAGAAAGTGAAGTGATTTTTCACACAGTATGTTGTAAATCTTCCTCATACAGAGGAGGCGACCAGCTGAAACTTCAGGGCGGAGCTCGGTGTCTGTGGGCGGAGCTGTGGATCTCTGTGATTTGGGCTGGAAGTCTTACCTGCTCCCTCGCCTGGTAACACAAATGTGTGGCGTCTGAAAATAGACTCACGGATGCTGCGAAAAACAATCAGAGTGTAAGATGATTAAGTGGAGTTTTGACTGCACGTGTCACAGCAGATTAGTGATATTCTGGGGGGGGGGGGGGGCACTTTTGCTGCATTCGAGGGAATCCTGCAGAGACTGGCAGAAATGAGAACTGGAAGGAATCAACTCAGCTCAGCTTTATTCTCCCTCCGTCTCATCGTCCAGGTTTATTTCTATACTGTAGGTAGAGCAGGGTGCTAACATGCGAGGACGAGGGCTCACGTTCTCGAGCTAAAAATGAGCACTCATGGTACAGTCTGTGTATTTTTACTTTACTGCAGGAGCTCCGAGCATCCCTCACATGTCCGATGTTATTTTAAGTCCACACAGATTTGAACCCCTGACTGTTTGGGAGCAGTTATTTTAAAGCAAATTTCTGATTACGCATACATTATTTCTGCAATAGACGACCAGCTTCAGGAGGGATTCACTTCTGATTACTGATTATCATAACATAGATAGATTTTACTGCTCTTCACTGAAGCCTGTAAACACACTCATGTCACTGTATGGCACGTGTTTGGGTCCAGCTGACCACCGAGATCCCCGAGGCCGGACGCTTTGGACGGCTCAGTTCTAATTTTAGATGTCTGAATGTGTCTTTGTGCATGTGTGTCAGGTAGGAATATGAAACAATGTAAACCAGCAGACCAGTGAACGTGAATACTCTTCATGTGCAGTAAACACACGGTTTGCATTCAGAACACAAACCAGGGTTTCCCCGAAGACGTGAAGGTTACAGACGGCCGTGCCAAGACGCCGCGCTCGTCGCTCATGTGTGAAGCCACACAGACAGACGCAGCTTTGGCTGCTGCAGTTCCCCTTTGGCAGCCATGTTGGCTCCACAGTCTGGTCCATGGCTGTTGCCATAGTAACTGATGCTGATCTGCTGAGCGCTGGGCATCGCGCCCTGGCACCGGCGGGGAGGACACTGTAACATATTTGCAACAGTAGCAGCGAAATGAGATTAAGGAACAACTGCTTTGTGTGTGAAATCCTGAGCAGTGACCTGCAGTGAGCTGAGATCAGGAAGCAGCAGCCCAAACCATGAGACTCGGTTTTACTCTCATCCAGAGGGTGATGGAGCCCAGTGAGCGGCTGGATGTGCTCAGGTTTGGCTGTGGTTTGATGCAGCTTCAGAGACTTGGTTTGAGCTTCTCAAAGCACCATAAGTCCTATTTTTAAAAAAAGCCAAAGCACATCTGTGTCCAAATGAAATAACATGAACACTCAGGTCAACATGGAAAATGTTTTTTCTGACTGTTGCTCTGAACTCGCTGCAGTGTGATTAGGACATTTCTGTCAGTTCACAGTAACATTATAAATCTGGCTTCTGTCCTGAAACAATCCCAGCTGACACTTCTTCTGTCTACATGTTATCTGACTGTTACTGCCGTGATAAACTACAGTGTTGAACCTGAGGTCTGACACCGAAAACTTTGGGTGTAAAAGGGGCAGAACATTCTTCACATAGTAGCAGCGTATTAACAGCAGAGGGCATCATGCTACAATAGTAGAGGACCTGCGTCTGCTCAGTTCATCTCAGCACAGTTCAACTGTCAGAGAGTCTGAATGCACAAGGAAAGTTATTATTAGGGCCCGAGCACACAAAGTGCGTAGGACCCTCTTGTAACCTTAAGGATTATTATTAGGGCCCGAGCACACTACAGTGCGTAGGACCCTATTGTAACCTTAAGGATTATTNACTACAGTGCGTAGGACCCTATTGTAACCTTAAGGATTATTATTTTTTTTTTTTTTCTTTTTCTTACCTTTTTTTAAACCCAAATTGCGGGCATTCCGTTCGAGATAAACGCGATCGCGCCTAGCCAAAATGGTCAGTCCCGGTGAAAAATTTATGAATCCAGGGTCTGCGCAAAAATACGTGCGCCATAGGGGCCCCTAAGGGCCAAAAACTGCGGCCCCCGCCGCTAGTTTGAGCTACGGGCCCGAAAATTGGCGTGCACAACAAGCATTACAAGACCTACGAAAAAGTCTCTTGCGACCGACGTGAATACCGAACAGGAAGTTCGCAAATTAACGCTAAACGTAGCGTTTTAGCGATTAGCACGCTACGTATTTGAACGAACTCGTCCTAGGGTTTTCATCGGATCGGGTCCAAATTTGGAGGGTACGTACGAGACACACTGACGATTAAAAGTTATTAAAAGAATTTGCGTAGCTAAATGGGCGTGGCCACAAACCACGCACAAAAAACGTTAAATTTTCACAACCTCCGAATTGCACGAAATTTTATGGGCATAAGCCCCGGGCCGAGACCGTCCCCGATATGTAAATTGTAATCCGGAATTCCGAACAAGAAGTTCGTAAATTAGCGTTAAAATTCCGAAATTAGCGATTTCGCGCTATGCATTTGAACGAACTCGTCCTAGGGTTTAAATCGGATCGGCTTCAAATTTGCAGGGTGCGTAGGAGACAAGTTGACGATTGAAAGTTATTAAAAGAATTTGCGTACGTCAATGGGCGTGGCCAAAAAGGACGCCCAAAAATCGTGAATTGTTCAAAACCTCCGGCACCTACGGGCCCGAAAGTGTAACTGCAATGAGTTTGAGCTACAGGCCCCAAAATTGGCGTGTACAACAAGCGTTGCAAGCCCTACAGAAGAACGCTGCGTAGCGGCCCCTAGGGGCCCGAAACTGAAACTGCACGTAGTTTGAGCCACGGGCCCGAAAATTGGCGTGCAGAACAAGCGTTGCAAGCCCTACGGAAGAACGCTGCGTAGCGGCCCCTAGGGGCCCGAAACTGGAACTGCAACTACGGGCCGGAAAATGCAGCGGTAGCGGCAGGGTGGCCGCGAGGGCCCGATCATCGCCGCTTGCGGCTTTAATTGTTCTTATAACCCTTATTATATTATTCTTGGACCTAAACAAACACAAATTTGGGGCCCTTAGCTCGAGAAAAACGCGAACACGCCTAGCCAGAAAATTCAGCCCCTCGAGAAATTTAATGAATCCAGTGTCCGCAAGAAAATCCGACATCCACAGCGGCCCCTAGGGGCCCGAAAATCAGCCAGGCCAACTGGAAAGGCCTACGGGCCCGAAAATTGGCGTGCAGAACAAGCGTTGCAAGACGAACAAAAAAGTCTCTTACGAGTATCGTGAATTCCGAACAGGAAGTTCGCAAATTAGCGTTGAAATTCCGAATTTAGCGATTTCGCGCTACGCATTTGAACGAACTCGTCCTAGGGTTTAAATCGGATCGGCTCCGAATTCGCAGGGTGTGTAGGAGACGAATTGACGATTAAAAGTTATTAAAAGAATTTGCGTACGTCAATGGGCGTGGCCACAAACCACGCCCAAAAATCGTGAATTGTTCAAAATCTCCGACATGCACGAAATTTAAAAGGCATAACCCCCGGGCCGAGACCGCTGCGTAGGTCAAAGGGCGTGGCCGCGAGCTGCTCC
>JBBMOC010000388.1:0-15192 GCA_037975185.1 Centropyge bicolor
CACCAAGGAGGGAAGCTGTTTGGACAGCGGAGACGCAGACACCTTGTACCTACAGAGAAGAATTAAATCCATATGAGACAACATTTTCCCATTTCTGAGTCTTCTCTGACAAAACAACACCCATCGATCTGAGACACCTGAGGAAACAAAAAGAAAATGTCTTACTTCTTGGAGACCTCTCCATAGCGCCCGATGTCCACTTTGCCAAACTTGAGGCCAGCACAGTTATACCTGAAACACAAAACAATAATTCATTGATTGTTTCTCTTGTTAATGTCACTTCATACTTTTACTGCGTGGCTGGATGGATCTTACTTGAGAGAGAGATCAGCGTAGACAGAAGCGAAGGACTGGCACTCTGGAGACCAGTTGGCAAAAAATTCCACGATCCATGTCACACGACTGTCTCTTTCCAGCTCATCCTGGACTCACACACACAATTTTGAATTATGATTCTGAAGAAACTGTACAGATCTCTTGGCAAAGGACTAATCACTACTACAAATTCTGCAACTTTTACTTACATCAATGGTTTTATCACTGAAGTATTTGATGTACTCTGGTCCCATGTAAAGAGGAGGCTTACAGGTCATCAAAAACACTGAAACACACAGAACCAACAGAAGAGGGTACATGAGGGTTCGTCTGTGACAATATTTGCAGAATCAATTAGTTCATTAACTAAATAAAGAGTAGGCTTTAAACCTTCCTCTTTGACAAAGCTTAAAGTTAGGGTTGACCCAGGTGAGCCCTGAGTTCCCATGATGCGCTGAGCTTCACTCTCCTTCTCATTCTCCTCCACCTGTATCCATTCATAACCCATCAATGCATCTTACTAATGCTTGTTCAAGATGGGAACTGTTGGGTCTTGTTAAGTAATATCATAACGAGTATGGTCTCAACCTGCTCTGTATGGAAAGACCCTTGAAATGACTTTTGTTGTGATTTTGCACTATACAAATAAAATTGAATTGAATTAAACTGACAGAACGTCAATGAGCACAAATTTGATAATTATATATTTTTTTTAACTCATTTAAAAAGCAAAAACATTCTTTGGCTTCACAGTCTTCAATGTGACATTTTGCTGCTTTTCAGAGAAGTCTGAGAAAACTCTGCCCGTAAGCAACACTGAAACCTTTCATCCTCCAGACAGCACTGATTGATAAAGATATTATTACATGGGCTCAGGATCACTATTTAAAACCATTGGCGATAAACAGTTTGTCGCTGCATCTACAATGCAATTTAATTCTCTACACACAAAGTGACAGCTTTATATCAACAGCATCCTGAAATGGCACCAATTTAATCTTAATCCTTTTTCAGTCTCACAATGGGGAGGTGCAGGTGTGTGAGCATGCCCTGGCCAGGAATGGAGGCCAGGCCTACCGCGTGGCAGGTGAGAATTCTACCACTGAACCACCAATGCTAACCACCAATTTTTGTTTTGGAAATCTGTTCAATTCTATTTTATTTATATAGAACTTTTTATGTCTACAGCATACTCATACACATATTATATTATTATATACTATATACTATAAAATCATAGACATTGCGTCCTCCGAGCTAAAGAGGAAAAGGACCATCCAGATTGTAACCAGAATAAAAGTTCAAAAGCCAGCATTTGTGATGGTACGGGGGTGTGTTAGTGCCCAAGGCATGTGTATTGCATAGCACTGCAGATCTGTAAGGGCATCATTAATGCTGAAAGGTACACACAGGTTTTTGAGCAACATATGCTGCCATCCAGACACTGTCTTTTTCAAACAAACCAGAACCTATCTCTGACATTTGGATACATAAAAATGAGCGAACGTATGTGTGTGTAATAGTAAAGGTTAAACTGACCTATGCACAGTGTCAGGTAGAGTAGTCCCATCCTGATGTCCAGTCTGAAGAACAGGATGACATTGGCCACTTTGCTGAACAGGATAATGTTGCCCACATGCTGCTCCACAGTTACTGTCATGAACAGGTTCCATAAAAAAAAAATTGAATTAGGAGGAGAGCAGTGCTGTTTCTGAGATGCAGCCAGTGTGTTTGAGAGAAAGAGTGTGGACATTTTCTAATTGAATATGACAAGAGCTGCTTAGTAAAATGTGCTACTGTAAGCCTGTAAATTAGGTGGCCTATAATGTATTCTAAGTCTACAAATTTCAGACATTTAATGAGTTTCTCCAAGACTTTTTTCAATACAATTTTCCCATGAAAACTCAGGTATTATAATAAACAATCTGACAGAATCATGTCCTGTGCATTGGTTTAATCTTACTAACTAATTTTATGCGGTTTAGGTTTATGCCATTATGATTCATGCATGAGATCACAAAATTACATATCAGCATATTGCTAGTAAGGAAAATTTAATTTAGAGCAAAACAGAAAAGACATCTACTTACTTGCTCGTCTGTTCTTCATCATGACAATGGCGCTGAGGAACATGAGGATCTCCACCTCTCTCTGAAAACAGAAACATTAAAACATGTCTAAACTGTGGCCAGCCACCTTAACCAGTCCAAAAACAATTGTACTAACATGTTTAATCCAGGATGGTAATAGTCAACACTCAACACATTTCACTACTGTCAAGCTGAAAAGACAAGACAGACAACTGTAGCACTGTCAGAGTGGGAAACATCTTTCAGAGGCACTGAGGCAGCGTCAGCCAATAATGGATGGATTAAATCTAACAAAACTGCACGGATGCTGCATATCTTTGTATCAGGTGTGGGTTGAAATAGAAGCTAGTTAGTGTATTAAACAACAAAAATGGGACTATGTCACAACTACTTCCATTGATAAAATTCTTTGTCTTAAGACGTTTTGATGGTCGATATAGTTTCCTGTTTGGGTACCTGAGATATATGACTTTTACCATTTTCATTTCATTTCATGTTTTCATTCATTTTAGTCGGGATCAACTCTTAAATTGGGCAAACACTTAATTTGACGTCTGTATTAGCTTTTTTATAAAAACCTTGACTCGTATACTCTCCTGTAAATGCTTGCAACTCAACCTTACTGACCTTTAAGGACGTCAACAATTTAGCTAACGTTAGCTAGCTAAACGAATGGTGATGGCGTTCTGGAACTAGCTACAAGTTATTTCTGTATTTAAATAAACGCTGGTTTTAAGAGTCTATATGAGCCGTATATAATAAAATACCTTAATTAATTGTAGTCAGTTACAAGTGAAGTTCTGTGGCTTGGATATCTCTGTCAATAAGTAAAACAGTGCAAATTTCGAGTTTTTTGACCGCAGTTTGGCCTGTCGTTTTCTCCCTGAAGCTAAGCGCAGCTAATGTCACCTGGCCCTTGCTGTCAGCCTTTCCAATCCAACGATCCACAACAGTGTCTATCTACTGACCAGCTAGCTAGCTGGCTAGCAAGCTAACGTTAGTTGATGCCAAATCCTAGAAAGCAATGTTCGGCTTTCCAGCATTTTCCACTGACCCAGTCAAAGTCGCAGGAGTTGCCGTCTTCTCGCTGTGTGGCCAGATGGTCGCAGATGCCGGGCGTCTTGCGAACAGCTAGAAATGCTATAGACATGAAGAGAGAAGCTATATAGTACGGCTTCAGCAGCCACTTGTACACCTGCGGGAGGTGGTACAGAAAGGCAAATAACGGCGTTAGTAGAGCCATTTTCTATTTAACTGTCGTGCTACAACTAAAACGGGAAATGAACCCCGCAAAACCCGACACAGCCAGCGTCGGAGCCGTTAGCTTAGTATGACCGCTCGATGCTAGCTGGCTGGATGTTAAAGATGGTGACATTAGCCGGAAATAATTTTGTGCATTCGATTTCAAAGTAAAAGCAATAATAATTACATGCCATACACCATGCGACACTGAAATGCATTTCGTGGCGTTATGAAACATATGTTAAGTAAATATAATATTTTGTTTTGTATTTTAATACATTTTGTGTGTTGCTTACACCAATAGAGTCGTTTTCTCACCATTAATTAACATATCTGCTTTAAATGTGAAGGTAGAAGACTCAACTTCCTTTATAACTGTGCTTAACTTTTGGCAGCTTGGTTTAGTGCTGCAGTTTGCAGTCGGCAAGGATCCTCTCGCTGTCTCGCAGACTACACGAGTCATGACACGCCCACTTCACTACATGACACACCCACTTCTCTACACGACACACCTCTGAATAACTGTTTAGGAAGGAGACTTACGCCTGTATTTATGTCACGTGGGTTTCGCTACTGTCAAAAATACAGGTGCTGATCATAGAGAGTATAGTATTAAAGGTTGTGACTGACTGAAAAAGAAGATCTGTGAATCTGCACTTGATTGCGATTTGGCTGGAAGCAACTGGATGCATGTCTCAGAAAACTGAATAAATTGAATTGCAAGAACTGAATTTGAACTGACTGTGGAAGTATATAGCAAGGTAAATTTTCAGTGAATATCAAATTTCAGTTTCAGAGCTAATTCATTCAATGTCTTAATATTATATTGGAATTCACTTCAAAACTAAGTTCAGTTTCAAATTATGGTATTTAGATTCAGTTTTCCAACATAATTATTGAAGTTAAGCAGGTCAAATACAAATGATTCAAATTTAGTTTCTAGTAGCACAAATTTATGTTCATGGTATTACACTATCTTTTGTAATGGAGCATCTTTTTCCTACACAACCCAACCAACAACGTAAACAATTGTGTGTCTGCAGATAGACTTAATTAAAATTTAAAAGAAATTATGATTTAAAGAGGCAGCAAAAAATGTGAAGGTAAATCAGTTGAATATGGAATAACAGGCACTGATTGGTCAGAGCAGAGAACAGATTGGTTCATTGCAATATAAATATGCCTATCCTAATAGATGGGTGTTTATGATCACCTATTTACATCAAGGGTTTGTAAACTTGATGTAACATTTTGTCATAATAAACGTATTTGTCTAACAGTGTTTCAGGGTGTAGTTATCAGGGTCCTTGGGAATCTTCTGGTAGATACCACCAGTCTCTGTGGCGCAATCGGTTAGCGCGTTCGGCTGTTAACCGAAAGGTTGGTGGTTCGAGCCCACCCAGGGACGTTTTCATTCCCCCGAATTTCCCCTATGGGGGATCAATAAAGAATTATCTTATCTTATATTGTGCACCTCCAAATAAAATCTGAGTAATGCAGTGGAAGGCAAGAGATGGATCACAAGTCAACAGCAACTGACAGAAAAACACCTTAAATAATCACATCAGAAAGAATACAGATATGTTCCTTTGTGTTCAACTGCAGGCTTTTTAAAACAGACTTGACTGCTCATACTAGGAGAAGCACAAGTGTTACTAATAACATTAATGATGACCCTGTTATCCAAGTGTCCCTGAAGGCCATGGCAGTGAGCCTGCTCCATTCTCAAAAAAACAAAACAAAACAAACAAACAAAAAACCCAGTCCACTGTTGTAAACAATCTGGGGCCTTAAACGCACCAATAAGATGGATGCCAGGTCTCATTAAAACCAGCAACAATGGCAGCGGGGCCTATGTCATGTTGGTGTTGGATTATGTAATGGCCTCATTAGCACATTCTGATGCTGTATGATGCTATGCTCAAAACATACAGTTTAGAAAGTGTGGTCGCAAGGTTAGAAGTGCCACAGTTTCTGCCATGTTATTATGATATAACAAGTTAAGATATTAATGCGCTAAGTCAAATGAGGTACATCAAAATTTGACTTATCTCATAAATTTGTCTTTTAGTACTTTATACATTTTTATACTTTATATTTTTTATACTTTAAAACATTATAATTTTGAAATATATTTATTCAGCATTATTGTCTTTTTTGTTTATTTTTGTTAGTGTTTGTTTTCCTGTGGGAAATAGACTTCCACACAAGGCCTCTTTGAAAGGTTTTGAAAAGCAATCACAGATGGGAATAGATGGGAAGTACAAGTTTTCAAAGCCTTGTGTAAGAAATAAATTTTCACTTCAGCTCAGGTAAATGGTTTGTTTGGGTTTGTCCAAAACATGTATCATTACCAAGCGAAAATCTCAATCACGATGTATGGATGGCTCCAAAAAGGACGTGGCGAGGCCTTTTTTTTTTTCTCCCTTTTACAAGAATAATTTCTGTCTGTGTGCTTTGGAGTGATCTCATCCGGTGTGATTCATTCAGATACTGTGCTGATTTTGTATTTGTAAGCTCATCAGCTACATTTGTGGATTTGACAAAGAAAGTTTGTTGATGAATTTGCAGATGTACTATGATGGGAAAAGACATACTGAAAATGGTCTTTAAATCTGATATTCCAAATCATATGCAGGAATTCAAACAGCACAGATCCAGTTTCTGGGATAAGGGCTAAAAGACAGAATAATTTGATTCAGACAGCATTCATAAATACTCTGCACATTTCAGATCTATTTTCTTTTTTTCTTGTATGAGCTTGTAAATTAACAACTATGCCTGTGTATGTCGCTTGTGTTCATATAAATTGTAAGTGGTATGAATAAAAATTTTATCTCTTGAAACATGAGGGAATCGTGGTATCATTAACAAAATCTTGCTTTTGTTTGCAAACATGTGTATTTTCTTTATATTGGATCCTGATGTATGTAACTTTATGTCATCTGTCACTTCTAAGTTATTATGTTCACAAAGCTGTTTCTACACATGCGTACTCCATCATGATCAACATTATTATGATATATATAAAAAAGGTGATGAGGTCATAAAAAAGGGGCGATTGCTCCTCCAAATGAAACCGAACCATGATGTCATTCTTGCATCCTTTAAATCAAACAACACTGACATCATTGTTCTGTCAGAAAAAAGAAAAATATTCAGTGGGTTATTCAGTTATTGTGGCATTTTGTTCTAGCTAATATTACAACACTATATCAAACATAATTTATATATTTCACGTGCAGAAACTGAATTGTGACGAAGCATTGTTCCATTGTTTAAAGGACGGCTACATGCCATACATCCAGACCTAAGCGAATTTCTGCTGCTGAGTTCCATCATCACTTCCTCCAACGTAAACTCCAAATATGTGTCATGGTCAGTGCTCCACTTCCGGCTCAGAAGCTGCTCTGGGATCGTTTTTTTGATTGTNACACTTGCACATAAACTGGTCAGCTGCAGGAACATATCTGTTATTTCAGTTCATTTGGCAGCGTCCTCCTCCAATGTGTGTTTTTTTTTTCTTTTATCCCTATCCTTCTGCATTTTGTTCTCCATATTATGCATGGTAGTCTCAAAATTTGTAAGGATGTTGACAGGTCAGATGATGGTCTGTTTTTGCCTTGTGACATATGAAAGTATATACAGTACTGCAAAATGTATTAACCACTCAGATACATACAATGTACTTGGCCATAAAATTAACCCTTTATGATACAGTGGTTTTTCAAGGATGGAAATAGAAGAAGCAGGTGCCAGACACAAATTACAAGGAAACTTGGAACACTAAAAAAATGTGACAGAAATGTGACAGAAATTCCAAATTTATACAGAGTTTTAAAAAATGTATATAGTGCTGATCTATGCAGAGCACTCTAGAATTATAAACACTGAGAGTCTGTGGTACCTGACACTAGAAATATGGAATATATGGTGTAACCTTAATCCCTGACTATACTTTAAAAATGTGTCTTATTAATACAAGAAAAACCCGTCGAGTGACCTGAAAGGTTTACCTGTCACAGCCAACATTTGCCCTGTATTTGGCAGGTGACAGGTGCTAATTGTTCCTGGTAGGACGCAACAAAAGCAAGAGGAAGATGTTTCTGTCACGTTGTTTCCCACTGCACTGTTGGACCCATCCCCAACTGAACTACCAGCTGAATGAGCATTAATCACTGACAGTTGATCAGAATTCAGTTTCAAATGCACACAGTTTATTAGGTTTTATTATTAAATTATTACTGTCATACTCATATTGCCTATTGTTTTTCTGTGTATGTGAATATGCCTCCTGTATGCTGCTGGGTGAGGCTTCAGTATTGGCTGACTGGATTTGTGCAGATCAGGAGGAGTGATGGGAAATCCAGAAAGCCTATTAGTACCACGCTATTAATACACACACATGCACACACGCACACAAACAAACAGACACAGATGCGTGCACTCGCGGGTCCAGACGCCGGCTGAACTTTGCAGGCACAAATTACCAGTCAATGACCCATCCAGTCACACATGACCACCGACCTGCTGTACCTGCAGCCTCACCTGCTCAGCACATGCTCCGACTGTGACACTATGATTCTCAGTTGTTCAGTATAAAGTCCTACATCATTTTAACTAATGAAAACTAGCGTAGTATTTCTAGACTTGGCAAACAATCAAAAGAGATCCAGAACAGCTGACCTACAACTTAACTAATATTACTGTTAGCCTACTACTCCAACATTGTCTACAAATCCTACAAACAGAAAAAGTATATTAAACAACATACAGAACCTACAATATATCCTATAATCCAGTGATGTACAAGATGACTTTATTGAAGTTGGAAACAATCACTGACTGTCACTGACCATCATCATGATATGAAAATATTCAGTTATATTATATTATATTATTATATTATATTATTTTGATTCCAACATGGCTAGAAAAGACAACGTCCTCGTTTCCCAGTCCTGGTTGGTCTGGCATGCTGGGAAGCTCAGAGTCTTTGTCTGGTTCGTCGAGCTCCCCCACTGTAGACCCTCAGAGAAGGTCATCTGTCAATATCAGGCACACACATGGTGAAGGGTGATTGTTCTAACACTGTAGAATAAAACTCGCATTCAATCTGTGGAAATTTTGGGTCCATTTGAGTCCTGCTAATCTCACCAGAACTCTGTTAGTCATTTCCATTGGCATGCAAAAAGCCCGTCTTTCCTTATAGTGTCAGTGTGATAGTTTTCTGGTGTGATAGTAAAGAATGGGGAAATCCTGGGTCCATAAACACCTAAATGTCCCCACAAAGGTGCATCCTGCAGACGCTCACTAAAATGACATGCAAACTGTGACAGACAGGTCTATGGCATGGCCAGCATTACCATGTTCATTTGCTGTATACTGAGCTGTGGCTTGAAACCCACAGCTCAGTCTCCCTCTGTGTGACTTGCTTTCTCAGTGTAAACCTTTTCTGCTGGTTCTCCAGGTTCAGCATCGGATCACAGGGCAGGTGATGGCACTGAAAATGAACACGCTAGCTAGCAACAAAGCTAACATGCTACGAGAGGTGCAGCTCATGAACAGGCTTTGCCACCCTAACATACTCAGGTAGGTAATAATGTATGTGCATCTGAAAACACACTTCCAATGTAAAGTGGTGCTGTATGTGATGCCAAGTGACTTTAGATCAATATAACTCTTTAGTACAGATGAGTCTATACAGCCAGCTTTCAAGACAAAGCCTTGTCTTAACAGCTGGTGAGGTAGTGCTGTTTGAATGTGGTGATAAACACCTTTAAATGATTGTTTTCCTCGCCTCAGGTTTCTTGGGGTTTGTGTACATGAAGGTCAACTCCACGCCCTGACTGAGGTAAAATCATCACTCGTATACTATCTCCTTTCTTTTAGTATTGTCAGATTTAAAGTGTTAAGCTCTTTCTCACTTTGAGTCCCCCTCTTTCATTCTCTTTGGCCTTTCCTTCTCTCCTTCACTCTGTTTCATTCACACTTACTTACAGTACGTTTACAATTTACAGTACAGAACATCTATTCAATTTTAGTTCAGGTCAGTTTAATTTATATTACAACTACAAATCACATTAGAAGTTATCTCAAGACACTTTTCATATAGAGCAGGTCTAGACCGTACTCTGTATAGTATTATTTACAGAGAGCCAGCAATTCCCATCATGAGCAGGCACTTGGTGACAGTGGTGAGGAAAATCTCCCTTTTAACAGGCAGAAACCTCAGAATAGAGAGAGAATGAGAGAGGGGTTGGGAGTAAGAGTGGGGTGGGGGTGCCATGCCAGGTAGTTTACAAAGGAATTAAACCAAACGACTGCTGTTTAATTGGTACCCTGTGGTTTCCATGGCTACCACAGAAATGTAACTGAACTGTCATGGCCACCAGTTTACTTTCAACTGTGCTGAAGAGTTTTAGCTGACGTCAAGTAACATCAATAAGCCTATGAGAACTAAAATAGTTGCATCTCATCATAAAACACGGAGTGCTTTTGGAATTCTGCTCATCTTACTGTAATGTGGCTATTATGTATATATTATTATTATGTAAATATAATCAGGAAAATGTACCCAAAGAATTGAAAGTAAAAGTATCCAACATGGTCCCTGTGACTGTTATACTATTATGTATTATTTCATGAGATTATTATCACTCATGTAGTTGGTTGAGGTGAAACTCAGATCTGTTTTGTGTAGGACTACAACTAATGAGCTCACTTTTCCCCCGTTCAGTTCAACAAGATTTAAACACTCTTCTTCATCATCTCTTAAACCCCGCCTCTTCCAAACATACAGTAACTCAGAGGACGGTATCTGTGCCTTGCAAATAGTAATAAATGATTCATGTGTCCAGTGTCTTCCTATTGGCTGCTGTGAAGTTGATCTGTCAACATGTCAGCGTGTGCCGACTGAGCATCCCACATTTTTAAAATAAGTTAAACTGAGGACGTGTGGTGTGAATTCAGCTCTGGGTTTGGCTCATATACAGAGAACAGGTTTTAACATCTGGTGTTCCTGTCTTCTCTTTTTGTTCAGTCTCTCATTGTCCTCCCTCTCTCTTTGTAGTATATAAACGGGGGTAACCTGGAGCAGCTGTTGGACAGTGATCTGTACCTGTCGTGGGACGTCAGGATCCATCTGTCTCTGGATATTGCCCGAGGGCTGCAGTACCTGCACAGCAAGGGCATTTTCCACAGAGACCTCACCTCTAAGGTACAGCGTGTAGAATACATTGCTGAGTGTGGGTCATGAGGCTTCAGCAGCTACATTGATTCAAGGTGGAAATCTCACGATTTGATTCCAATTCTTTGAGTCAGTGTTCAAGTCAGAATTGACTAATAGGGCGTGGATGAGNATTCCAATTCTTTGAGTCAGTGTTCAAGTCAGAATTGACTAATAGGGAGTGGATGAGTGAAAATTTGGTTCATGGATTTTGTGCTGTAAAAACAAAGAAAAGGAAACAGCAGCCATAACATAGAGATGTGTAAGATCTTCCCAAGGAACGGCTGCTACTTTCTGTGATTCTGTGCATGGAGTACACTGGGCCCAGGTGTGCTCCGTGCTGCTGATTGTACTCCTAATTAGTCTGCAACTCTGGAGAAATAAAGCCCCCCCCAGTGGTAGAATCCAGCATGGGAAGAAAAATACAGCCAGTGTCAAAAACTGCAGCTCCTTGATTGGCCCAAAAAGGTCAATCCTATTTGACCCCATATTAAAATGTCCAACTTTACAGCAGAAATAAACATCTTTACAGAGTGGTACAATAATGACTTGGTGGTTTTCTGAAGTTTATTTCCCCCTTCATGGCAACTGCTCAGTGGGTTATATTTTTTTTATAACTCTTGTTAAAATTATATCAAGTCTTAAAGTTATTTTTCATACAAATACCAAATAGATGACATGTCATGCTGTGCAGTAATTGTATTAACAGTCTGTCCAAAAAGTCTGCTTCCGTCTTTTCATTAACTGGCTAATTAGCCAGGTATTTGAGGTATTTGTGACTTTTAAATGACACATTTGTGTCTATAGTTGTTTGTACATCTGACCTCCTGACTTCCTGTTTTCTGCAGAACTGTCTGGTGCGCTGTGATAACGGCATGTTCACTGCTGTGGTGGGAGACTTTGGCCTGGCAGAGAAGATCCCTGATTACAGGTCAGTGGGGCGAAATCCAGGATCCTTTTCTCTGCTGTAGTCAAACCCTACATGAAGGACTTATATTCAGCCAGAGAGTCTNATGGACTGCACCAAGTCTCCAGAGCCAGCAGAGGGAGTCTTGGACTCCACACCTGGAAGAGCTATGGTCACCTCTACTTCCTTTTCCTCCTTATTAACCAACGGCTGGCGACTTCCTATCTCCAACGGACCACTCTCCTTGCCTCCTCTCCCACAACTGGACAACAACAATGGCTCAGCCCTTGTGATTGGCCAGCAGGTCCAGTGGGGTGCAGGGGGGCGGGCTAATGGTTACAGTGGAGCCCAGGTCCTGTCCTCTGATCCCAGTGGCCCCTCCGACCAGGATGAGGTCATTTCCTGCCCAGGCTGCTGTCTGGTAGGCCTGAGTTTCCCCTCGGTGTGCCTCCGTGGTTCAGCTGCTGTGCCTGCCCCCCGCCGAAGGGCTTCGTTACCACGGCAGCGACCCTACCGGAACCTGAACGGTCCTATAACTGGTGGCAGCGCTTCTGCATCGACAACAGCCGCCACGGCAACCAAAGCTCTGCTGTGTCGCAGTACAAATGGACTAGTAGTGGCTGGGCCCTCTGTGCCATGTGAGCCTGGTCGGTCCCTGCCGGAGGCCCAGACTTAAGTTAGCTCAGAAGGGATTTGGTTTTGAAGTTGTGACATGCACCAGCACTAAATGTTAGCAAACAAACATAGCAGCACTAAATGCAAAAAAATGTTGCTTTGCTAATACTGAGAACCCAATACTGACCCCAGCATCTGAGATGTGTTGTTAATTCTGTGCCGTCACAGCAAGCAGGAGAGGATGGGGACTAGAGTGCCACCTAGTGGGAGAGAGGATTAAACACAACAAATCGCTGTGACAGTGAGGAGTGGTGTAAAGTAAGAGGTGGCCAAGGCAGGCAGAATACAGCTAAAGCAGACAGGGTTCAAACATGTGGGCTGAGCAGGACTTTAACTGAACACTGAACATTCAGGGTCAACAACACATTACTGCCACTGGAATGGTGCTGATCCAAACAGAGCAGCTAGTCTGACTGACAGTGGAGCTGCTCGACTATCTCTACTGAACCAAATCAAACTGAGACTTAGTCTGTACTCAACTGGTCTGGTCTTATTTTTGTAGTTGTGCCCATTATTTCCATCTGTAATAATAACACCAGGGCCAAACACAGTGACATCATTAAAAAACAGTCAGATGTGGCAATAAACCTTAGTTTATTTAGGTTAGTCCGAATGATTTGTAAGAAAAAAAGATGGTGGACAGTGAAATAATGACCCAAACTGTCCATTGTAAACATCCGTCACAGTTTACTGACAGACTTCCTGCTTCAACCTCAGCCCTCATCCCTCCTCCTCTGTTTTGCATGGCAGCCCTGTCACTGCACGGCACAGTTAGGCTGAGGCTGTATGTGGAGTGAGCATAAGATGACAGATGTGAATGGGGTTTACCTCGGCCAGCCTTTGGCTGCAGGTACATAACCATATGTAAAAACACTGTTTTTGATTCTCTTTAACTGATTAACAGTTGCTACGTTGGGAATATTTATAAAATTAATAAAGATGATTTCTTCCTACATTTTTTATAGCAGTTGACCTGTGTGTGTGTGTGTGTGTGTGTGTGTGTGTGTGTGTGTGAGAGAGAGAGAGAGAGAGAGAGAGAGAGAAAGAGACAGACTGATATTTGTTGCTAAAGGAAGAAATGCCTCGGCTTGTCATGTAAATTCTTTATTTTTGCACTTCTGTTTGGAGCGCGTTGCAGTAAGACACCAGGCTTTCACTAGATGGTGCTTTATTTAAATATGTGCTATTGGTGTTTTATATATGTGTGTGTGTGTGTGTGTGTGTGTGTGTGTGTGTGTGTGTGTGCGCGTGTGTGAGCGCTTCTGGCCCAACAAACCTTTTGAGGGATCAGAGCTTTCGCGCTTTGACATCTACTCTCCCTCACATGTATTTTGTGTATTTACATTTTGATTATACTGTTGTTACTTAAAAAGTGGCATGTGAAGCAGGTATGGATATTTATTGTACAGATCATTCCACACACTGTGTGTGTACAGCATGTGCTTTTGAACGAAAGGCAGAGAGATGGATACTCACAGGATAACTTTTATCCCATCATTTCTGATGTAAAACCATGGTTTTTGCTTAATTTCTATTTTTGTTCTGTTCATCTATTCAGCTAGAAACCTGCGTGCAATAATCTGGTAATAAAAAACATGGTTGTGCATAACTCTCTGTGCTGTTTTTATTCTGTTTTTTTAAACACTCAGTAAATACTTGAAAGTGAAAATGAAAATACACATTTTCTTTCATTGAAAATGAACATTATGAAAGTCAGAAACATTACATGTAAAATTATCAATTACTTGTGGAGAGTCACGAAGCTAAGTAAAGTTCTAACCATGCCACAACATAATTTGTGAAAATGTCAATTATCATAGACATAGTATTCATGGATCAATATGTTAAATAATTTCAGTAACTTTAAGAAACTGTTTAGAAATAATAATTATTAAAAAAAATATTTTGACAGGGTATCATTTCCTGGGAAATGATGAGGAGGTCATTTGAAAATGAGTAAAATAAAGTCCACTGTAAGTTAAATTTTAATATTTCTATTAAAATAGTTCAGAGTGAATAAGTTTATCTTGAGGCACATCTCATATTTCTTAATAGTGTTTTTGTCTTTAGTTGAATGATTATATAACACAATTTATAGAAGCAATACATTCTGGCAATGAAAAATATAATCCCAAAAAAAAAAATCATTAATTATCAACAGTTATCACTTGTAAACTTTTTCCATTCATGCACTTATTTACTTCCTAAAAGTTGGAATTGGTCTTCCATACACTGGAGGACGGGAAGGTGAGCGACGAGGGAAGTTCTGAGACAAGAAATCCATTGGGATGTGGGACCAAGCTCGTGTGCACCTGTTATGCATTATTTTCTGTCACATTATATTTCTATGTTAGCATGCTAAAACAATATTCATGTCAAAGCAAGTCTGAGCATGAGTATTATGCAGTTCCTGAAACCCACCTGAGCAAGTTGGGCCAAGACACCTGAATGTAGCCTGACAGGTCAACAGGAGTGTGAGCTGTCCTCAAACAAGGTAACAAGGTCGCCCTGTCCACTGCTGCCACCATCAGGCCTCTTTCTTTAATCACTGTCTCTGTACTCTTTGTATATTTGCCACCTCACTGTACTGACATCGGCGGCTAGCTTTAGCGATGCGCGCGCGCCCGCCTGGCAGGCACACGGCCGCGCGCGCGCACCCAACATGTTTGAGTGTGTCCTGTGTGTGTGGAGCAGGCGGTAGCAGCCTGGCTGTTCCTCGCGTGGACAAAGACAGC
>JBBMOC010000388.1:45158-61018 GCA_037975185.1 Centropyge bicolor
AAAAAACGCTGATGTATAGCATGTGATTTTTTTAGGTGAATTTTTTGCACCATCTCAGATTTGCTTCATATTTTTTTATTTTGATGCCCTTGTTACTAATAACTGCTGTGCAAAATTTCAGCCCAATATCTCCACTAGTAATTGTGATTTTAATTAGGCTGTCAGACATAACCTAATAAAAATGTAACATAATAATAATGTATTTTGCACAAACAATTCTGTCACATATACGTACTGTCTGCAGAGCTAACATTGATGTGTTTTGATGGTTAGTTTTTATAAGACGTGACTTACCAGCAGGTGGAGTCAGTTATTATCACAAGTGGACGACTAAGATGCCGTTATACCTTTGAATACTGATGATTAAATTGAAAAACATAATTTAATGCCAAGTATACCACTACCACATTGGCACAGTATTGGCACTACTACTATACTACTACATACTTGGCTAAATGTAAAACAAAAAGGTCCATTTTTGATTACGAGTTAAGTTTATTGGACAATAGAATTTGAAAAACTCAGGGAGGACATGAACAAGAAGCAAATGTTATCAGATGATATTCATGTTGACAGAAGACAGCTTATTAATATGATAATAACCTATTACTCAACACTGGCTGTGTTGGAAAGGCTCCAATTCCTGTGATCTACCAACGGCACATTAGTGACCAACTCATGACTGATTCCAAGTTCATTTTCTGTTTCTTTAAACATTGTAGATGTGGATGTGTGGCCTGAAGTGTGAGTTCATATGTGATGCTGTTATCTGACAGTGACCTGCCACCATACAGTATGTGTTCTTCTGCACTTCTTGTACCATTTTAATCTTTACCTGAATGTGAATAAGGTATCCTCTCATATGTATACTGCACAAGGTCATGCACTTTTTCTGTTCAATTCAATTTATATGATAATCTGTAGGTGCCTCTTGTGTCTTCTCTTTGTTCCTGTCAACTCGCAATGTTTAAGTTAAGAATAAATGTACTGCTTTAAATTTAGTGCTAAATTTTATAGACTAACTTTTAAGATTATTTTTTGATATTTTTTTATACTGCACTTTCATTTGCATTGCATTTGCAATGGGTTTACTTACACACACCAAAATATGTAAAAGTAAATCACAGGTAATAGAGTAGAAACACAGGAACAAGGCTTTACACAAATCACAAAAAATATTACTTTCATGAAGATGAAGAATTTATTGCAGGACTGTTGTATTTTACTGTTTATTATGAAACAAAACATGCGTGAACAAACAGCCCTGCCCCTGACCATCTCTACTCTCTATCACTACTACTTTAATCTTTATTTGATCACGCAGTCTCATTGAGATTACTTTTTCAAGAGAGACCTGAGAACAAGAGACAGTCACAAGAACACAATCAGCAAGCAAAACATGAATTATTAATAAAAACATTTAGAAGAATCATAAAAACATCAGAGAGCAAAGCAATGTTTAAAGGTAATTGGACAATGTAAAAGTGAGAGAAGAGAGGTGAGGTAGTTTGGAAGCTTAGCCTTATAAATGAATAACACATGAAGGAAGTCCATTCATCCATGTGATACAGAGAAATGATGAGTACAAAATTTGCATGAATATTATACGTGTAATGCATAAAAGCATTGATTATGATAAATTATGCTATTTATAAATATTGTAAACAGTAATGGACAAAGGATAGACCTCTATGGCAAACCCATTTCTGACGGAGTCCCATCAGCAGAGTGGAACCAATTAAGCATGGCTTCATTCAGACCTATGGACCATAGTTTGTGAAGTAGGATTTTAAGATCGGTGGTGTCAAATTAATTGAGAGGTAAATGGAAAGGGCAGCACATTGTTTTTGTTTTACATTCAGACATAGACAATGTTACCATTGACACTGCAGCTGTTATTGTGCTGCAACCAAGCAGCAACCTCCGGGCCTGGAAATTTAAGCCAACAAGGAAGTACCAAAAGCTGCAGTTCCTTGAATTACCACTTGAGGCAGGCTCCAAAAGTAAAAACAAACTCTTGTTTAAATTACACCAAATATAAAATTCTGCATAACAGACTGTCAGAACACCTGTTTTTTCATGTACTAGTAAATAGGCAGCTAATGAATGAGCTAAAGCCAGATGCTGCAGACTGTGTGGTGTCTTCGTTCAGGACGTCTGTGCTGTTTTCTCGGTTTCTCTTTGGTGTCCAGGACGGGTTTCATACCAACCACAGCTTATCATATATACTGTATATTTTTTAATAAGAATGGTCACAACTGGCAATCCAGCTGCCACCCCAGTAAGTCTGCCCTGTGTGTGCTGTATACACGCTGGTCATTCATTGAGAAGCCAAGTTCTCCATGGGGTCTCCTCACACCACCACTATGTTCCTGATCACTTGGACAGGCTCAATTCTAAGTTTGTGGTCTGAAAATACATTTACAACCTCTTCAGTGCACCGAAGCAGAGTGAACTAGCATTGAGATCAATTCATTTCTTATCAAGATTTGAATGAGCAACCTCACTGAAGGAATGGGTGCCATGTTGGAATTCAATTGCTCATGTCATTGCCACAGGGCAGATGATGAGTGGAGCCTCATTCCTCCCTGATTTATTAGTACAGGGGCTGAAGAATGGATGGATGGTTTTAGAAAAAGTGTCTGTGAATGTATAAATGAGCACCCTGGCCTCCACGTCGTAGAAGGACAACAGTCCCTTGTCATAGTCCACATAGATTCCGATCCGGGACGGTCTGCAGGTGACTGTCAGGTTGGTTGAGGGCTCTGTTCGGAAGGCGTAGTCGGTCCGATCCCGCAGGCTGAGGAACCAGTAGCCATGGGCGGGGCTCACGGTGATTTTGCCCTTCCGATTGACAGAAGAGCTGGCTATCCCCAGGTCCCAGTCCGTCTTTCCTCCCACCTCCACCTGGAAGAAGGCAGCAGGGTACAGTTTCATGAACAGAGTGCTGACTTTGCACCTGTGGCTAACTGAAGGGAAGGTCATTATATTTGGCAATATATAGGCTTTATATGCGTTTTGGACATTAGATGGTCAAATTGTCCTCCTTCATCACTTGGCAAATTTGAATCTTTTCATTTAATTCTTTCTTATTTTCAGCTGATATGCCAGAGTATTTTAAGTCAAACCACTGACAGAAAAAGAAAATAGAAAAGATTGAGTAAAATAACTAAACAAAAAACTCAGATGACAATGATTGCCTCTGGAAAAGCCATAGCTAAAGCAATAATGCATATACAAAGTGTGACCATGTAAAAAGTGTCAACAACCTTCAGTTTAACCTGCTATGGCTTCTTGCTATTGACCACTCCTATTTTGTCATGTTGTCTCCATCTGCTGGACTAAACAGGTAAAACGCATGAAAGAAAGACTGAAAATACAAAAATAACTAATGACCAATTTCATTTAGAACTTCATCTGAAGTCAAATTAAAATGCTAAAGAAACTAATTCAATGCTTATTTCAAATATCTAATATTAATTCATTAAGCTTGTTGACAGTGAATCAAGCTTTGTGGCTGGTGAGGCACCACATGTACACCCTCTACTGACTTGACATGTACACAGCTTCACATGGTGTCTACCTACCTCCCAGTAGTGCCGCCCTGAGCTGAAGCCCTGACGGGCCAGCACACACACCACCCGGTCAAAGCGCTCCGGGTTGTCTGGTAATGACTGATGGCGGTCACCACAGTGCACCTGCTTCCCGTCGACTGAGATGATGAGACGTGGGTGGGCTGTTCTGGGATCTAAAGTGATGTCGGCTGACAAACAGAGATAGAGTGATGGTTGTAGTTAAACTGATGGACCAATGAAAAGAACCGTACATATGAGAGCACACTATGATGCAGAATATCTTTAACTCTTACCTGCATATTCTTGAACCCTCTTTACCTCTGCAAAGAAAGAGAATATATGTACTTTTAAAAAAAAAACATTTTATTTTTACATTGAGATGAATAGTTTTGTGCTGTTAGCCAATCAGAAGCTTACTTGGATTGGACCTGGGTACAGATTGCTCCGATGAGGACTGCTGGCCTGTTAATCAGATTAGATCGTCATTGCTACTGTTTGGATCTCATACAGTCATCAGGGAACATGCAATCATTGATTAATAGAGGGTCGAATGTTTCACTAGAATTCCATATCTTTATCTTTGTCCAGCTTGGCTCTATGTCTGAAGGAAGACTCACAGGCTTCTGGCAGTTTCCGCATCTCTTTCTCAAAGTGCTCCATCATATGATTGACAGTCCTGAGAATGCCCCCTGAGGTCAGCTCAGACACCACAGAGACACTGGACCAGTCCTTGGCTTGTGGAGGGGGGGACAGGGCAGGGAACGTCTGCAGAGAGAGAAAATGTCAAAAACAGACGAGGCTTCAACTGTCGCAAAGAAATGCATTAGCTTGAAAGTCTGTCCAATCTCTGTAAACAGAGACTGATAAGAGTGGACCTGATCAGAACCAAATCATGGATGATGGATGTTTGACTTGGCAATATAAAGTGGTCTAATAAAAAACATAGAGGACTGAGGGTTCTGGAAATGTAGCTGGTATTAGTGAGCAAATATGATGTGACTCCTGAGAGAGAGAGAGGATGTCCAAGTCACTGGTCTATGACATTGAAAACATGAATCATTTAAACAAATATTTCAAGCAAAACAAAAGATATATTTCAGTCCTATTTGCAATTATGTGTTTAACCTATATGTCATTACCAACTGTATCAGTAACAGTGAGGCCCATCGTGTCATTAGTATATACCTACATTATGGCCCCATTTAACCAAATCGTCCCAGGAACAAAATCAAGAACTAAAAGTCTGTTGTGAGATTTCTTGTTGGTATCCCCCTCGCTTCCTAAGAATCTTGAAAATTACACAGTTAAAAGAGTGAACAGTGACAACTTTGACTTTAGATTTTTTTGCTCACAATAATCCTGGAGGCGTCGTGATGGTGTGATGTCATCAGTCACATACTAAAGCTATATGATCTTTATGTGCGGCGCTGCTTCTGTTACTGTTGCAACTAGACGAATAAAAAGCAAAACTTTCAGGAGTTAGAGAGAAAGGTTGGATATACTGAGTCTGATTTATGTGATTTTGTCCAGGGTGTCATGAGCTTGGATGGTCAGAAACAATGTAGTCAATATAAAAATAATTGAGGCAAATTGTGGAAACCAAGGTCTCAATGAACAACAAGTTCTATCAGTCTGAACACTTCAGACCTTACTGAGACAGATGTGTGATTGATTCACTGGTGGACACAATGAGGAACTTGCTGCATTTGAAAACGTACCTGGAAAAGCTAAACCACTGTATGATTGACATTCTCTTAAGGAAGTATTTCATGTTTTCATTTTTACAAGGATGATAGTGATCTTCTTGGACCTGAGTTCAACATTCCCAACAGAGTTAGTTCTTTGAAAAACGCTCTCCCATAATTTCTGCTGCCAGTACATTTCTACATTTCATAACTCACTTTAACTAGTAGGTTTTATCCATATTCATCCCTTCTCTGGGTGTGTGATTTGCTCTTGTTCCATTGTTCTTACCTTGAGAAAGTGGATGTAGTCCTCAGACAGAGCCAGCTGGCTCAGAGCTGCTCTCTTCTTCTGCAGCTCAGATATCTCCTCCTGCAGCTCTCTGAGCAGACTCTGAGCTCTGTGCTCGGCTGCTCGCTGGCTCATCTCTATCACCTGGGGGGGGGGCCATGCAGCTTCATTAATAATATTCAAAATATCAAATCCTGTTGATAATCAGAGGACCTGCCTACTTTAACCCAGTGGAGATGATGCTGAGAGAAGAGCACCCTCATGCCTCCTCACATGCACTGACAGGTAACAATGACAGTGACAGTGTGTGTAAACCAGCCTGATACAGTGCTGTCCACTCCACCGGCTCAGATGGAGGCAGCAGGACTTTGTTCAACAAAAGCAGCCCATGTGTGGCTTAAAACTTGAATCAGGCAGAAACACCAACATTTATGACGCCGCCACAAAATGGACAGAAGTCCATCTTCATTTCTGCAGCTTCTGATAACAGATGCCCACACTACAACAGAAGCATATGCTCTCCTCCAAATTGGTAAGTGTAACAGATTTACTTTGTTCACAGCCAATAGGCATTCAGGTCAGTGAAGGCTTATCTTATCTTATTTTATCACTGCAATAACAAAAATAAGAAATTACAAGAGCATTTGTAGGAAGTAAATGAATTTCACCAAAAATCAACAAGAAAAGTCTAGAACAAAAACAGAAAAGGCCTTTGAGTATCTGTTCTCTCTACTTCCTGTCTCAGTGTTGGTTACCTCCAGAACTTCAGCTTGGCAGCGCTCCACGTTGGAGATCAGCTTGGAAAACACACAAACAACTCCGTCCGTCTCTCTTTCAGCAGCAGCCTGAAACAGAGACAAAGAGAAACAATGTGAACGTTTGTAGAGCTGGTTACTTCTGTAGCTGCTGGACGTCTGGAGGACATTTCAGTGGCCAAACCATTTATTTTTAATTTAACAACTGTGTGTGAGGAAACAGAATCTATTCTTAGAGAAATACCCTGAATCCCCACAGGATTATAAAAACCTTCCAACACTGAAGCTAGACTCTAATACTGATGATCATATATGACTGTGGGGTAGGTAATTTCTCCCTTTGTCTCTCAAGTCAAGAAACAGTCTCAGTGCTACTGGTTCTTCTGCAGAAAGCTGGTCTCACACTGTGCAGACGACAGACTGCTGGCTCTGCTATAACTATAACTATAACTGTAGACAACGTCTACAAAATGACAAGAAATTGCAATAAAATAGAGTTTCTTAGAAAAAAGACAAACCTAGTGTAAAATGCTGTCTCTGTGTTTTCATCACATGGTGCTTTCTCACATGCCACAGTGTATTTTTAGATACGACCACTTGGGGGCACCAAAGTCAAAGATGTCAATCATGTCACACACTTGATGTAAGATGGGATGAGATGAAATGATAATTAATGTTATATCAAGTGGTCAATATATGAACAAACAAGACGACTCTGATCAGTGTAATTAGTGTAACCACTCGTACGTGGCCCTGGCTTCTCATACTCACAGATACATCTGCATTTTAACATTTTTTAAATCATCTGTCCTGATCTCTTCTCCAGCTGCCGGGCAGTCTGACAGTGTGTGTGTGTGTGTGTGTGTGTGTGTGTGTGGGGGGGGGGGGACTCACCTGTATTTCTCTCAGGGAGCTCTGTATTTCCTCCACCTTCTTCTCTTTCTCACAGATTAAATCCTTCAGCTCCACCTCTGAAATACTTAACTGGGACTGGAGAAGATAGAAACACGTTTGCTTAGAATTAACACACATACCTGTGTCTATAATTAATAACCACTACAAGCCTTATCCTGAGGCCTGTCACATATTCTATACCAGATGCACATACAGGACTGGTGAGTGTGAAATACAAGTTCAATAGATTAGAATTTGATGCATAAGATGGTCATTAACCCTTTGCTTCTTCTTATACCTTTGTCAGGATTTTGCTTCTTCAGAACGCTGCTTTGCATCATGGGACATGTTCAGTATACAGTATGAAATGCCTTACCCTAACCTTAAATCATCTATGTATATGATCTTTTACTATGTGTTTGTTTGTTAGTAGATAAATGAGACGGACCTTGTGAAATATGGTGCAGCTGTGTTTTTCTTTCAACCCACTCTTTTCCACTGCCTGTCACTCAGGTTGTTGCTGCCGATTTCAATCCTTCATAAAATCTTGATGAAACAAATCTATCTGCTGATCATGCAGTTGCAGTGAAAACACCGTTCTGTCCCCGGTTCGATGACAGACTAACACACACTCAGTACCTTCTTGATGTGCCACTCTCTCTTGGCAGGGATGACGCTGTGTCCTCGGTGCTCTGCTGCTTCCACACAGATGCCACAGATGCAGGTGTGATCAGTGCGACAGAAGAACTCCAGACCTCTCAGGTGGATGGGACACGGAGGCAGACTGGGGCCAGAGTCACTGGGACCACTGAGAGTGAACCTGTTTCAACAGTAAAGGGAAGTCGTGGCGTTGTCATTGAGGTCGACTTGGGGCCAGAACTCCATATACATGTCATAGACACAGAGCAACAGTAGCGTTCATTCTGAGTCATGTTTCTGATCACCTGACAAGCAACTGGACATTCTATTCTATTATTCTCTTAAGAGACTAAAGCCAGAACAATGAGCTTAAACATAGCAAAGGTTCCATAAACTGTTCTGGTCTTGAACTACACAACTGGGTGATAACTGGTTTTGTTGCCATGGCAGCATTAATACCATCAATCCATAACTGTTTCAGCTTTTTAAAACATGTGTTGTTAATTGATGGATTTATTATGTTGTTTATTCATTCATATTAAATTGATTTTCAGTCATATCCATTCCAGATTTGAATGTGGTGTGAGCAGTGTGGTTTGCTACCTGCGGGGGGGTGAGTAGGGTGGAGGGGGGTCGTGGTGCTCACTGTTCTGAGCCTTGAGGGATGGGCGAGCGTTGACTGCACCGGGGCTTTGTGGGTGGGGGTCAGTGGGAGTGGGGAGGGCGGCTGGTCTCTGAAAACGAGTCATCATCTCAGCGAAGACGCTCCCCGGCATCTCCCCTGGCCTCTGGCTGGGAGACAGAGCCGGGGGGTGATGGTGGTGGGGGTGCGAGTTGGGATCCTCCGCTCCGTCTCCACCTCCTCCATCCAGCAGAGCGTCAGCGTTGGCCATCCATTTGAACTGCTCGGTGATCTCCTTCAGGGTCCGGTTGATGTGGAGCTCTGGTCTCTTGCAGAAGGACTCCTTGCAGAGGGGGCACTGGTAGACCTTAGAGCCCCCTCCCCCTCCCCCTCCTCTTTTGACGTCCCAGTAGGAGGAGATGCAGGCCTGGCAGAAGCTGTGGCCGCAGGGCGTCGACACCGGGTTGTTGAACACCTCCAGACAGATGGAGCAGGTGAACTGGTCTTCAGACAGGAAGGCAGCAGCCAGCGCCATCGCTCTGTGACAGACGGAGATATAACAGCACCTTAATGATGACAGAACAGAACAACAGTCTGTGAGAGACACTGCAGACTGCACCAGACCTGTGACTGATCCTCATCCTGACATAATCTGAACCCTGATCCTGAAACTAATCAGGCTTCTACCCTGATTCAAGAGTGAACATTCTGCTCCTGTCGGTATGCACCTGAACACACCCTCACTCACACTCAGTGAAACAATACAAGAGAATAGTTTCGCAAGATCAGGAAATTCAGGCTTGGTTGGAACGTTCACGCTCTGTCTGGTGACCACAGGGCCATTTCAAATCTAAACTCTAAAATCAAACTATGACCACTTTATTCATTCTTTGTTGCTGTTTACTGCTGGTTATTTATCTAGTTTTATACAACAGGTCGTATATTTATTTCCCCTCTGTGCCACAGTCACAGTATCTTGTTACACTGTTCCTTTTGTGCCACTGTTTTGTTTCTGTTTGCTTCACTGCCCTGGGGACGAATAAAGTTTTTTGAATTGAAACTCGAAACTTGCAAATCATCCACATTTCTACGTTGCTTTGTTTTGGAACATTAGGCACCAGAGTGCAGCGTTAACGAATAAGACTGGTGGTATGTTTTTCAACAGACCAAAACCAACAAAGACTGGATCCTAATAACAATATGTGTGTGTGCTTTCAAAGTGTGGTATATAAAGTTACTGACAAAATAAACTACATACTTTTGAGCTCATTCATGTTCATGTTGATGATAAAAACAAAATATAGAATAAGGCAGCTAAATAAAGCACAGCAGGATGAGTGATGAGTGTTAGCATGTCTTTATTTTTGATTCATTTATTTTCAGTTCAGTTAGTTTATTATGGCGTTTGCTACTCAGCCTGTGAAAACAGTTCTGTGATGTCGGCTGTGGAGGAGCTTTTACAACGCTGATAAACTCGAGTGCTGAGGTCACAGTGATGTCACCAGGGTTATTTCACCTCAGGTTTGGAGACGACACATTTTGAATAGAAAGCTTGCGTGCCTGGGGGGGGGGGGTTTGATGGATCAGGCAGGGATGGTCTAACATAAGTCCTACAAGTCCCATTATGGGAAATGTAGGATTCAGTGTTTTTCAGAGTTTATCACACTCGTTGAATAAAGTCGGGATATCTCAGCTTCAGCTTCTTCATTTTGACCAATTATCAATTATTTAACAGGTTAACCCTGAACAGCTGATGATGATTTGAGATTTCATGACTCGTGGGACACAATATTCAGGCACAGCAGTGAAAGTGCTGAGTCATAGATGCTCTTAGTAAGCAGAGTAAGAATCTAATTATGTTTGTCTGTGTGTTTATAGGAAGCAGCCAACACACACACACACACACACACACACACACACACACACACACACACACACACACACACACACACACACAGACAGACAGAGTAATAAAGTACTCTGTCTGTCTGTCTGTCACACTTCAGCTTGACTGTATCTAAAAGTGATCTTAGCCATCACCCAAAGCTCGACCTGACTCTAACCTGAACCCACAACCAAGAGAGGAAGTGAAGAGGAACAGAGCCCATGTGTGGACGGACACTGTCCCCAGCTTTCTGTTTGTGAAGGCGTCATAACGTCCAAACCACAAACACACAGACACAAGCAGCTGCAGTACAGGTATCGCCAGTTTCCCATGGCTGATCCAAGAGGTTAGGTATGAAGTAAACAGTCTGAGTATAGCTGGAACAGAGGAAACGAGATGGTGCTGGTTGTTTCTTCTGTGACATTAACACTCTGATGTTTACAGTTCTGGAGCCATGAGTGTACATTTCCATCCATTTCTCTTCTTAGTATTGCTTTTAAGTACCACTGTTAATTCTTTATAGGGCACTAAAATTCAACCTTAGAGTGTTATTGGAGGACATAACAAAACTTTATTTATGTTCTAACAGTTTCCAAAATTTTTCACTCATGTAAATTGTGCGGAAATTACCAGGAATAGTCACTTGTCTGATAAAGGGTTAAGCGATTAAATGATTCTCAGTGAGCAAAGAACTTAAACCTCTGTCTACTGATACAACCACATGTAATGTACAAATGAGGACCAATTACCTATATATTTCATTTGAATCATTCAATAAAATGTTTCTGAATTTAAATACTTTTTGTGTATGATGTTTCAAATATTCAGACTGAAAAAAGAGAGCTGGTTAAAGTCTCGTTCTAGACCTCCCTCTGAATCTCCACCTACAGATCTAATATGTCCTGTGTTCTCTTAAACCAGCAATCCAATACAAGTCAATAGTGTCCAGTACAAAGAGAGATTGGGATTATACAACACAGCTCAACATCACCTGTCAGCAGGACCATGCAGTGCATCATTGCATAATGAAGCTGTGAAGCTCCAGTGTGGGCAGGCCTGTAGAATAATAGACCACAGTGCCTGGTGCTGTCTCCTCATCACTGCCATTCGTTCTCAATACATTTATGTTAAAAGCAAGTGTTTTCAACCTCTACAGGAATTTAAAAGGCTCCAGAGACTCATACTGGGTGTAATTAGGGATTTCTATACTTTGACTGAACGATACTGTCACATGTCCACCAACACACATGAACTGACTTCTCACATTCTTTCACACAGTCACACACTTCCACTGATAGAACAATGATCCAACACTTACATGGTGCACACAGACCAGCACTTATCACCTGGATACACTCCTGATCATATTGGAGTATTACTGTAAGTACCAGTACCCACTTGTACTTACACTGGTCTGTTATCTCACAGACTGTATTGACTCTGAGATAACAGAAAATCTCTGGTTACTGCAAAACTACAACAGCTTCCTGTTAAGTTCATTAGCACAGACCAGAGAGCATCCAGACACAGAAGAGAACATTATAATGTGGTGAGAGACGACGTGTGAGACAGAAGGTTTGTTATTGAATGAGAGGACTCCACTGTTTCTACCTGAGTGAAACATGACTTACCTGTGTGGAGGACTGAGGTGATTTCAGAGGAGAGATTTTTCACTGTATTTCCAAGACATTCTCTGAGCCTCTCTGTCAACCTTTGTGTCTACTTGTGTCACCTGTTGCATTCCTCTCCTCTCCTTCCTTCCTCACATCTGTCATGGCCGTTGACCCCACCCTCCTAACCCCCCCCACCCGCAAACTTTATCCAATCCAACCTGCTTGACAGGTGCAGCTGTGCACTTATGCTCTCTCTCTCTCTCTCCAACACAAAGACACGCCCCTCTGTTCTATCAAACACATTACAAGCTACATGCACATGTCACTTTACATATACAAAATGTAAAATGACAGAATTAAAGAATTTATTAATAAGAATTTAATAAAGACTTCATTTTTCTCTTTCTCTATAATTATGTCTTTTTACTGTAATCCATCCATTTTCTCTCTTGCTTTAACATTTACTGTCGTCCTCTCTTCCAGAGACTTGACTGATGTTGCCTGATTCAACCTCTCCTCAGGACTCAGGACTCACCTCGAGGGAAACTGAAACCTCCTGTAAACTGTCTCTGTAGTGGATCATTTCATCATGCATGTGCTGCTGAACTGCTGCACCATGGGTAATCTGCACAGACTCATAGATTGGTTGGTTGGTTAGGTTTAGCCACCAAAACTACTTGGTTAGATTTGAGTTAAATAAAACATATGAAGTTATGTTGGCTACATTACATAACCTCATTCCAAGCTCGTCTCTCCTCATGCTGCATCACCTGACTCAAATTCTTCACGTCACTCTCAAGGGGCGCCTCCACGAACGATGCGAGGGGGAACAAGATATTTGCTGGATGGTTCTCCACAGTGTGTGTGTGTGTGTGTGTGGGGGGGTCACGGTTTCCTGGAGCTGCTTGTTCTGCAGCATTTCACAGTGGGTTCTCTTTGCTGCTCTGATCTTATCAGTGTGTTTTCAGGCTGGCTGTACAAGCTTCTGTCCACACTTCTTCAGTATTGGAAAGACAAAAACAAATCAAAGCTTCTATTTACAACTTCCTGGTCGGACAGGGGCCTGAAAGACATTTTCCTGAACACAATCATAGAAGAAGAGGCTGTAAAATGGTTTATATATAGTTTTTGAGCATCACAACCGTCACAAAATAACTTACTTTACAATCAGACTTTGAACCATGTGGTCTGACAAAATTCAGTCTCAAAGAGTCACATGATTTGTTTTTATATCCCATTCAAGTTGGTGAGGGACTGAAGTGGAGGTTAGCTGGCTGGGTCAGCTGAAGACTCTGCTCTGCTCTGTGGGTGCTGGGACCAAGCTCTGGGTGACTGACCTGGTGTCTCACCTGACCTGAAACCCTGTCTCTCTTTAGTGACTGAACCATAACACAGAGTCAGTCCTCCCTTCTCTTGTAGCTGTTGATTAGGACGATGCTGACGGAGCAGTTCTTGCTGGGCTGAACTCAGTGCAGCAGATTAAATCGGAGGCAGAGGTGGCAGAGAAGCTGGACTCATTCAAGGTGTTGTTCATAGTGACATTCTGTGGTGAGGTCATCAGTGGAAAGACTTACCTGAATGTGTTGTCAATTACAGGAAGTGCATGAGGTTCTACTTTCCCTACTTCTTGCTGCCCAACACCTCACATGTAAAAACCTCGGGGGGAAAATACAAAATGGACAGACTATATTATTAATTATTAATATTAAAGCTACTTAACTGGAAACATGTCAGACATTCAAACTGTGAATGAGGGAGAACAGTCCATTTAGTAAAAACATTTTATTGTCTGTGCACAGTCCTTCCTGCCACTGTTCACACTTTCAACTCACTTCTCTTAATTGTACATGAAAAATCAATACCACATATGTAAATGGAGAGAGGATATGAGAGTAATCTACACCAACGTGACAATCTGGACCCTTAGTGAAATGAAGAGACGATACAAAACGAGGGGGGGGAGAGTTCCATGACCACATTCAGCTGGAGTCAGACTTGGTCGTCACAGTCACCATCTTCGTGGTCTGCAAATATTTCTAGAAAAGAATGAAAGAGGAAACTGGATTAGACTGGAATATTCAAGCCTCTTTGTAACCAAATGAAAGTTACAAGATACTGACGCCTGTAATACAAGTGTCAAGAAGATTTCACTGACAAATCCAACTCTACAGGCCATCCAGGTTCTTAGATGGATTCAGGCTTTGTTTAGTGTTTTTTTCTCATTTCAAAATAAGGTACAAGGAACTCCAAACTTGCATTGATGACTAAATACTTAAAATAATCCTCAACTTTCCAGTTTCCTATCTACTTTTCAAAGGTTTGCGAAGGGGGGGGGGGGGGGGGGGTCTGCTACAAAGGGACTTGTACAACACGGTCGGGTGACTGCTCTTTAAAACCATAAAACCTTATGACCACTTAGAGCCAATCAGAGGTTCAGGATGACCTGTAGTGACCAGTTCTATTTCTGGACACCATCAGAAGCTGTAAAGGCTCCAAATGGCCTGTTATTAACCCATAACACTAGAATGAATAGAGAGTAGCTGTGTGCATGTGCTGCCTACCTGTAGGTTGTCGTAGTGTTTGAGGGTTTTGCAGTGGTTCATCTCAGCCTCTTTGGCTCCAGTGAAGAACCTGTTACACACCTTACAGAAGAAACCTGTCTTTGGGACGAGGAACTCCATACCTGTGGACACACACACACACACACACACATGCACAAAAGTGAACTCAACCTGCTGTTGACCATTATCAATTCATCAGACCTGGTGAACATGTGACAACACAAAGGCAGATAAGGTGAATAAATAGAGAAGGGTCTTACCAACTGGGTTGCTGGGGTTGAAAGGAGGGAGGGGGTCGTCTGAGCTCACGGCTGTTTTGGTCTCTAACTTCTTCATCACACTCTCTTCTTCAGGGGGTTTTTGGTCTTCAGACCCCTCGAGCTTCGCTGTGAGACAAAGACCTCTTCAAAAACTGGAACAGGGACTGATGTACAAAACCTGGTCCTGGTATTATTCAGCAGGCATGTCCAGATGATCAAGTCATCACATGCAGCTGCATCCTCTGTCAAAGCTACCTGCCATGAGGATGATGAGCCACTATCCCAAACACTTTTAAGATCAGTGAAATGAGGACGTGATGCTAAACAGCATGATGCACTGCTCAAACATAGATGAACGAAAGCAGCTTTGCAAGGCTACGAGCTTCCCAGTACAAACATACTAGTCTGCTCATTTTACACATGCATGTTTTCCAAACCAACTTAAGGCTCCAAATGAACTGTACCTGTGTCCACAGTGGGAGCGCTCGTCTCTTTGTCCTCTTCATCCAGCAGCTTCTCATGTTCCTCTGTTTTGTCCAGCACCACCATCTCCTCCTCTTTGAGCTGACTGGGAGTGAGAGCACTGTTCTCTTTGTCATCTCTCTCACTCTCTGCACTCACGTCCCCTGCTGCTGGGCTGATGGAGGAGGGGTCAGCGGGGGCACCTGAAGCTGCAGGGTCAGGGTCAGCCATCTTGGTGGTGGCGTCCAGAGTGACTGTCAGTGTGGTGTCTATACAATGACAGAGTTCAGGCCAAAATTAATCACACAATTATAAACTTAAAGTTACTAAAATTGAAGAAAAACTATGGAAGACAGATGGTGTTTTCTGAGATCATAATAAAAGGTGAATCAGTGTGAGGTTGGACCTGTCTCAGGGGCTTCTGGTTGGCATGTTGGCTCATGTGTTTGGCTGGGGGGAACGTCAGAGTGTGAAGCCAGAGCTGGGGATGTTTCAGCCGTGAGGATCAGACCATCTGTTGGAACAGTCCCAGGTTCAGACTCTGTTGCTGTGGTGTCAGATGTTCTTGATTCAGCCGTCACCTCCATGGCTGTGTCCTAGAAGTGGAAAACAGGAAGAGA
>JBBMOC010000389.1:2500-15000 GCA_037975185.1 Centropyge bicolor
AGTTGAAGTTAAAAGTTAAGTTTTTAAGTAACTTCTAACTTTTTTTTTACTTCATTGATTTCTATCCACAAGAACTTTTTAAAAACATCTGATACAAACAACTGAGAGATATATTAATTGCTTTACTTTTGAGGACGATGTTAAGCAGGAAAACTTTACTTTTAAGATGGAAATAGTTTTTTGAATGTGTTGATGTATATGTAAATGGTTACTTTTAAAGATTTGTATGCATGTTAAGACATTTGTGACCTGTCAGTGGAATTATACGTAGATTTATATTTAGGAATCGAAAAAACACTTTCTTTATTTTTAGCATGTTTAGGATCCATGAGGCTAAAGTCTGGTTTTCTTTACAGGCAAATGAACATTAAAACATGTCAGATGAGGCATTAATTTCCTTTAATATACTTTAGCTTAATAAATATTCGGTCAGCAAACCGGAAGTACATTATTTTAAAGTATTTAGTCATAAAACTACATTCCTTCAGTTTTAAGGTTTGAGCTCAGGATTTTTGAAGATGGATCACATTAAAAACACTTGTTGTTAATCGGATAAACACTGAAACCAGTCGTAACTTCTTTATTTGTCACCAATACTTCATGACTAGCTTCTTACTGAGCTTCTTACTCCACCAACAGACGCAGTTTGTGACAGTTGGCATCCATCCTCTGATCACTCTGAAGCATCGCGATATCTCGCGCTCATTCACTCAGACGTCTCGCGATAGCTGCCGGAACTATGAGCAGCGCGATGGTTTCTTATCTTTAAAAAAAACAAAACAAATGTTTCTATAAAGTTTTGTTCAAAATAAACCGGACGAAAGAAACTTTTATTGGAGAAAAATGATGAAGATGAACTTTAAGGTGATTTTCAGGAGATAATATGGAGGCTAGTTTTACATTAAGTTCAACTGTTGTCAAAGTAAAATGTTTGATTTGTGGCTGAAATGAGAGAAAGGCTGCCGCTTTACGATCAACAGATGGATTATTTCTTGGTTACCGGGAGGAGTAATCCGGTACCGTGTGAGTGCAGCGGACAGAGATGGATGCTGGGAGGCCACGTCCCCCCGGAGACTGGAGACACAACACGTGATGAGCTTTACTGATCAGGTTCAGAGCGGAGACACATCGAGAGAGAGAGAGAGAGACAGAGACAGAGACAGAGAGACAGGACCGGGCCGAGTCCGGCACGAGCCCGAACTACAACCACCGACACCGACATTTCCCCCGAAGACTCCCCTCAACCGAGCGATTTTTTCTCCGGGAGAGGAGAGAGGAAGAGAAGAGGAGGGAGGAGGGAGGAGGAGGAGGGAGGGGGGAGGAGGAGGAGGAGGAGAAGCCGGAGTAAAGTTTGTCCAAGTTTGCACATCCCTTCGGAAACGCCATTTTGATTCCTCTCCTCTCCGGAGCAAGTTTGCAGCCTCTCTCTCTCCCTTTTTTTTCTTCATCCCCCTTCATCATCCACCACAACCGCCGCTCATCATCATCATCATCATCATCCTCGCCCCCACCACCATCATCATCCTCGCCACGATGTCTCGGCGCAAGCAGCCCAACCCCAACAAAGTCCACCGTAAGTCCGCTGTTTTCAGCCTCTCCATCGCTGCTTCCTGCCGCCGCGGAGCCGCGAGCCGCCGCCGGGCTCCGGGGCTCCGTGTTTCGGGCTTGTTGCTGTGTTTCGGGTGAAGTTTGAACTTGTTGGGGTGAACTTTGAGCGCGGATGTGGACGCGGAGGGATCATAGTTTTTCTTCTCTCCTCTCCGCGTTGCTTCCTAGTTTGATGCGCATCCAAGCGGTGGAATTCAGCTTCTTCCTCATTCACACAACTTCACATATTCATCAACAAACACTCGATTTTTGTTTTACACTTTTGGTGCAACTTTATGAGCCGCGTGCACGTTTCGGGCTGTGGTGCGGTGCTTCGGCCCCGCGGGGCGGGCGGTCGGAGGGGGTTCAAAGTCTGCTCGCCGCCGCGGTCGAGCATCCATATCTCGGGTGCACTTTGGTCGGAGCCTCGCTGCTAGTGGCCATGTGTGAAGCTACTAGACACCAGAGACAAGCTAGCGGCAGCGGGCAGGGCCGCTTCCGGTTTGTGTTGTCAAAGTAAAACCACCTGTTGATGCTCGTTGACACGGGCAGAGTACTGCTCCGTGTTTTAACTGCTGAAGCTGTTTTGTCTGTTCATATGATGCTGATGCTTTGATTTGAGTTTACTGGGATGTTGTCACATATCATTTGCACACAGTCTGTTTTAAAATGGTCATTTATTCATTGATTAATCCAACAGAGACAGTGCATGTTAATGGACATTGCTGTAAATGTGGCATAGTTAGCTTAAAGGCTTATTTTCATCGGTTATCTCTGGACAAATGTTGCATAGTCATCCTGAAAAAGATTATGTTCTTGAAAGAGAAATGAAAACCGTTCAAACCAACAGTATGCCTGAAGAAGTTTATTCTGTCGTGTTTTGATCGAACTTTATCTGAATGTAAGTTTTAATCTGAAGGGAGAATCGTCCCTTTTCCGGTTGCATTCTAGCTAACTGCTGTTAACTGGACGCGGCTGCTGTGACCTTGTCCAGACATATTTAGAAAGAAACCGAGCCTGTTCGTTAATAAAGGGCTCGAACCGCCAGGGGCCTCCGGCACCGCCGGGCCTCCGGTGCCGCTCCGCAGCTCTCAGCTTCGGGTGCTGTTCGGTGACTTTTCACCGCTTTTCGGAGACTTTTCCACCGTCTGCGACGCGCAGCCCGCAGCAGCATCGACGTGACGCCTGTTGCATCCACCTCCCCCCTCCTCCTCCTCCTCCTCCTGTTCCAACTCTACCTCTACCTCCTCCTTCTCCAACTCTACCTCCACCCCCCCTTTCACTCCTCCACCTCTACCTCTTCCTCATTATCACCGTCCACCCCACCTCTCCTCCTCCCCCCCCCTCCCCCTCCCCCCCCTCCTCCTTCTCCAGAGTCTCTCCTCTCTCTTCCTTACCTTCCGTTCTCATCATGAACCCGTGGCCCCTCTCCCCCTGACGGTGCCCCGGCCTGCGGCTCCTCCTGCTGCTGCCGGTGTGGGTTCTCCGGAGGATGCTGGCGGAGCGGCTCAGTATAATAACGTGGTTTTACTGTGTGGCACAGAGACGGTGTTATCAGTGATCCGGGTCAATGATTGATGGTCGGTTTGGTTCGAGTGATGAACTGAGGGGTGTTTGTCTGTGGACTGGTGAACTGGTTTAGATAATGGTTACTAGGATTCTCTCTCTCTCTCTCTCTCTCTCTCTCTCTCTCTCTCTCTCCCTCTCTCCCTCTCTCGCCTCATGTTGGACTTCTGTCTCTCTACCTCTGCACCTCCCGGCTCAGGAACTTTAACTCAACCTTTAGGAAACAAACCCACTAAATGTCCTTATTTTTGGACTTTCAGTGCAGCTGTAGTAAAGAATAGTGAGTTCAGAGTAACTTCATGGTATTTTTAACCCTGCAGTATCTATATGTGAATGAGTGATGCTCACTTCTGTAAATGTTAATTTTAAGATTTATAACCAATGTATAACATTAAAACAGGGACTTTTGGCATTTTTGGAACTTCATTGTGATTTTTTCCAACTGTCAGCTGTTGTTCCTCCTGTGGGGATTTGAAGTGTGTTTGTTCTGCTTAATGGTGAATTTATCATGATTGATCCTAATTTATATGATGTGCAGGTTTCCCTCAGTGTTTACAGAAGAGCTGTGGTGTATTTGTTGCCCCTGTAGTGAATTCACTGCACTGTGGGCTTTCTGAAAACACGACTGAGCTGCAGGTTTGTTCTGACTCCATCATCCTTCTTTTTCTGTTCAATTCTCATGTTTCTCCTGGAATAATCCGACATGTGTTTGCATGTGTTGGCTCAGTTCAGTCAGTGACTTCAGTGCGTCGCCATCGTCCCTGTAGCAGAGGACAGTGAGTTTGTGGCGGTCAGGAGACAGGATCGTGTGCTTTATGGTGCTTATTATGACTCCAGGTGGTATTTCTACAGGAACTGTCAGAGAAAGTTTAGCAAATTTTTTAATAATCAAACCAGGATTTTAGAGCATTTTGGGAAAGGTTTTGTGACTTTGAGATACTTCACAATAACCTCATCAACTTTATGCTGCTCCTGTAATATGTCTGTAGAGGTTTATCATGACATTGATGAGCACAGACTGTTTGTAAATTGCATTTGTGCAGCAGGAGTACGTTTACAGTACTTTCAGTGTGTTTTCACCTCATGTTCGTACAGTTTCCCTGCCGTGACTTCAGCGCATCGGTTCTCCACAACACAGAGTTTATATTGACTTCATTAGACTTTATCATGGATGCTTGGACTCAGAGTGTTTGTAGTACTCAGCAGAGAGAGTGCAGTTGCTTCATGGTACTTTTGTCTGTAAGTGTTCTCACTCTAGTCTCCCAAAGTAACTTTTGTTGTGTCTTGGTGAGTGTGTCAGCCTCGCCCAGGTTACAAACCATGTGCTTCAATTTTGATGCATTTTTCTGTTTGCTCCTCAGTTAGCGTCTGAATGACGCAGCTCCTGCAGCCTGTTGGGTGTTTTCAGATGAAGTGGAAGCTTTTCTTAGATGATAAACCATATATTCTTGCTGTCTTTGGTCCTCTCCTCCTCCTGACTGAGGAGGAGCAGGAGGAGGAGGAGGAGGAGGAGGAGGAGAGATCCGGATGAGCAGTTAGCATTCCATTACGAAATTCAACACTGAGGCCGAGCCGGGCCCTCGGCGACAGGCGCAGATCTCTCTCTCTCTCTCTCTCTCTCTCTCTCTCTCTCGCTGTCTTGCTGTCTCCTTCTCTCTCTCTCTGTCTCCCTCTCTCTCTCTCTCTCTCTCTCTCTCTCGCTGTCTCCTTCTCTCTCTCTCTCTCTGTCTCCCTCTCTCTCTGTCTCCTTCTCTCTCTCTCTCTCTCTCTCTCTGTCTCCCTCTCTCTCTGTCTCTCTCTCTCTGTCTCTCTCTGTCTCCTTCTCTCTCTCTCTCTCTCTCTCTCTGTCTCCCTCTCTCTCTGTCTCTCTCTCTCTGTCTCCTCTCTCTCTCTCTCTCTCTCTCTCTCTCTCTCTCTCTCTCCCATGGATAGACACTTCTTGCTGAGGGGGAAATTTTTAACTCGCTCTTCCACTCCTTCGACTCCTCGTGTCACGGAGCAGCAGCAGTGGTTTCAAACAGAGATGTGTGCAGGGTGTGTGGGGGGTTGTTCATCAAAACATCAAAGTAGATGTCTGGTGAATTCCTCTGATGAGTTTAGCTGCTGAACATCTTTTCTCAGTTTGTGTTGCAGCTACATGAGAGGATGCTCTGTGTGTGTGCATGTGCGTGTGAACCTCCATACTTCCCTTAAACTCCTCGACTTCCTAGTTTGCAGCAGTGGTTCTTTCACAAAATGACAACTCAAATGTCTATTTGTGTTTCTGTCGAGGCTCTTCTTCTGTGGTGGTGGACATTTTAAAATGCTGACGGCTGATGATGTAGCCAATGATGTGTCCACTCACACACACACTTTCACAAAGAGTGTCTTGTGCGATGGGGCATCCTCCATTGTGAGTGCTTTTTGTGGGAACTGAAGTCACACACACACACACTCACACAATCACACACACACAGCCTGCAGTTACAGTCATGTAAAGGCATGATGGAGCATGAAGGGAGGGAGGGATGCTTGTTTTTCCTTCTGTACAGGTGATAAAAGCTGGAGGAGGAGTGAAACTAACCGACTGTGACTTCACTTTATCTCCTCATTGTTTCATCATCAGACCGTCTGCGATTCTTTTATCTTCTTTTTAGTAGATTTTTAAAGAATCCTGTCATCTCATACATTCAGACTTTAAGGCAGTTAAACATTTCAATTTGGAATAAGGAATAAGAGTCTATGAAATAATCACTTTAAAGTTTAAAGACAAAATTGAATTATTTAACACTATCTCTTTAAAATTCAGCTACAAATGTGTTATTGGCCAAATAATAGTATAAATATCATCATTTTTGATAGTTTTCTCAAGTATATACTTAGATGAGTAGATTAAAGAAAAGTGCTTGAAATGATAAGAAATAATAGGCTGTATAGTTTAAACTGTCTCTGTAAGTGTGTCTCAGAATCTCTGTCAGAGTTCAGTCTTCCAGTACAGAAGAAGAAGAAAACCTCACGATGAACATAAAATGAAATAAAGCAAGAGAAATAAGATATTTATAAAAACCAAGAAATTAAATAAATACAAAAAACAAAACTGAGAAAGGGAAATTTGCTTTGAAATGATTTGATCATTAAAACCTGACTCTTTAATTTTAATCATTATCATTATGTGTGTGTGTGTGTGTGTGTGTGTGTGTGTGTGTTTTAACAGTATGAATGAGTGAGTGAGTCAATGGGGAGTTTCAGTGGGACGTTTGTGTCCACAGGGACTGAAGTGAAGCAGCTAATTAAAAGCTCTGGTCCTCCCTCTGAGACTGTTGTCTGCACATTAACCTCCATTTATCACACACACACACACACACACCCCTTCTCTATTGATTCCCACAGTCTCAATCTCATGACGAGCTCTAATCGTCCTGCAGTTAACAGATGACTTCAAACCATACCATCTAATACTAACAGTATTCTCTTTTCTCTTCCAGCTGCATCTTCTCTCCTCTCCGTGATCTTTATTTCTTCTTCAAGTAACTGTGGACTTTTGCTATATTTAACCAAAACCGCCATGTTTCCCTTTAACCTTCACTAAGAGCTGTGTCTGAGCGTGAAACAGTGTGATGCTGCTGCAGTCCTAACAAACAGCACTGGGCCACATGACGTTACTTCTCAAGCGTATTTACTGCTGCAGACTGTGTATATACTGTTGGTGTATAAACACCACATCTAGTAAACAGGCTGAACATGTTTTGTTTACTCTGATTATTAATTACACTTCTGTCTCTTAGTAAATCCATTAGTTTTTTTCTGTGTGATCTTTATTGGAAGTCTCAGGACAATAACAGAACTTTCTTCTTGGTCTCTTTAACTGGATGCAGCATGTAGAAGTCATTAGTGAATATTCACACCAGGACATTTGTTGAATGAATGATGAGCACATGTTGGTTGTTGCTCACACTTTCTTAACCTGGTCTCATGCACATGTAAGAGCCAATCAGAGTCCTCTCTGGATTACCACATACAACACAACAGCGACATGTCGACGGCGGCGTGCTCAGGTTCTTGAGTCAACACGAACACCGTCGGCTCCACTGAGGGGTGGATGTTGCTACCTCTCTCTTTCTGTCTTACTCCTGGTCTCTCGCTCTGTACCCAGCCTCTATTTATAGACCCGCCTTTTTTAGATAAGATTATGTTCCATCCCCCGACCGGGCGGCCGGCAGGAGGAGGAGGAGGAGGGGTTAACATGCAGTTCAGAAAGGTGTGGAGAGGAGGAGGAGGAGACGGGTGAAGGAGGGGGTTTGAGTTGAAAGTTGACTTCAGAGACACAAACTGTCATCTGTTAATGTTTTGTCATTTAACACGTTCAAGAGAAAAGCTGTGTAGCAGTTGAAAACATCTCTGTAACGTTTGCTCCCAGGCTGAAAGTGAATTAAAGACATAAAAGAGATTTGCTGACTTTCTTTCTTTTACAACTCAGAGTCTTTTGGTTTGGGACTGTTCACACACCAAAGTTGAAGACGTCATCTTGAGCTCTGCGAAACTGTGGAAAATTTTCCACTATGTTTTGATAATTTATGGATTACAAAAACAATCAGGAAAATAATAAACCTATGAATCAATCAATTTGTCGCTGAGGCCTTTCTTCAGTCGGCATATTGATGTGACGATGTGATGCGATTGACGTCTGTGACGGTGTGGATGTAGACGGAGAGGTGTGGAGGAGGAGGTGAAGCATGAAGGGTGGGGGATGGGTGGGGGTCCAACTGCTCCACCTCCGACTGGGCCAAATGGCTCGTTGCCTTCCCCCGTCTGCACTGAAGGGACGCAGTTTGTCTCAAAGGCTTCTCATTAAACATTCTCTGCAATTCAAGAGACACACTCTAAGTTTTACACCCTGGTTCCTCTGATTCTGTCAGATTTCCATGTGACCTCCCTGCTCTGAAGCAGATACAGTCTCTGCAGCACAGACTGGAGAGGGTTAAACAGGATCAAAAGGACCAGATTAAAAGAAATTTACATGTAGGCTTCAGCTTTTCAGGTGAAACTTCAGTGGTCACAGGAGTAAATAGTTGAGTGTGACTGAGTGAGTGACTGTCAGAGTCACAGAGAATCCGGGAACCATTGAGGAAGTTGGGGCTTGTTTTTTAAACCCTGATCCTTTTGTTTCGTGGCTGAATTAACAGTTGTGTTAAATGAAAAACTGTTAGAAAATGGTCTTTTCCTGTTTGTAACATCAGGAATGGTCATTTGACAGGAAACACTGTTGTACAGATTCCACAGTGTTGCAGCACTGAATGAGTCAGTGTTGGAGTGGATTTCGCCACAGAGATGCTGACGGCCTGAAGGTGTGGAGGTGAGTCACAGGTGGGGCAGACATGTTGGAGGACTGAGCTCCATTTGACATGTGCAGGAGCTTGTCTGTGGTGGATGCTCATTACTTCGTGTTGTGTTCTGGTCAGAAGGCCACAAGTTCTTTTTCTAAGGGCATGTTCTGTCCTTGGTCTGATGGCTGATAAACTCCATCTGTTGAGGCGGGGACATGTGTCTGAAAGCTCTGGAAGCATAATGCCTTTTGGAGCTGTTTGAGTCGATGTGATAGTTGTGGGATTCAGGTGGGATTCACCTGGTTGTGGCTTTGTCACCTGAGACTCTTTGTGCTCGTTCCATCGTTAAACTGAACAGTAAGTGATGGTGGAAGCTGATGGGTGTGCAGTCACGTGATGCATCACCTCTACATCACCCTGCAGCCTCAAGATAAGACATCCCTTTATCCATCTCTCAGTGGGGAAATTCACTCAGCTTGTACGGTTCTGCGTCCTAATAAAGTGAAAGCTCAGTGTGATTTCTGGACCATAATGTCTGACAGCCAATAGAATGATCGATCCCACTGTGAGAGCTCTGAACTCTAAACTCCAGCTTCTCACAGAGACACAGAAGAGGATGAGTGTAATATGAGACGTGGGGTGAATAGCGCTAAAGTAGGACACACACACACACACACACACACACACACACACACACACACACACACACACACACACAGAGTTGTGCGTGTCGTCTGATGGGCCTCCTCCCATGGAAGTGTGTCTCTGTGGGAATGGCATCACACACACACACACACACACACAGTGAGCCCACCAGGACTGCCTTGTGGTCCTCGCTGGGTTTAAATTTAGGCCCACAGCCCACCGTCTTTATTTAGCAGTGGATCGGCTAAAGTTAGAGTGAGTCAATATGACAATCTTCTGTGTTCACATCCCTGCCGTCCGCTGGCTTACATGGAGACGACTGTTGACATCAGACAACTGGTCATTGGATTGATAAAGCTGGTTGTTGTTGTGTGGGTGATGGAAATGATCTGCAGGTTTCTTATGATGAGAGTGGAGACAAACTGAAGTCGAATCAGCACTTTATATTTTTGTAGTTTTAAAAAAGATTTTTCTAATTTTTCCGTTGGATCAAGAGTTTTAGTCCCATGATGCTCTGAGACTGAACCGTTGGGCAAAGACTCATGTTTTTAATTTGTGGCCTGAATGAAATGTAGAGATGGTGAATATCGTCTTTGTGTGACGTAAGGCTCAAAGTGTTAACAGCCAGGATCAGTAGGAACTTTGCTGAGCTCCAGTTGTCGCTCTGTTCCTTCCCGGCCTTGACCTGATGAGTTTGCTACAGAGGCACATTTACATAACTCGGCTTGTTTGGGTCTGATAAGCTGCCTGGAAGTCTGTTTTTGTGTGTGTGTCACCTGAACCTGAATCCCTCCGTGTTTTCACCTGCGAGCAGAGTTAGGAAATGTTTAGTTTGAATTGTGTGTGTGTGTGTGTGTGTGTGTGTGTGTGTCTGTGTGTCTGTGTGTGTCTGTGTGTGTCTGTGTGTGTGTGTGTGTCTGTGTGTGTGTGTGTGTGTGTGTGTGTGTGTGCTCAAAAGACAATTACGGACAGTTCTCTGTCAACTTGGCTGAATTTTGGTGAACAATCCAAAAATCACCTCACAATCTTTTTTTTAATGGACCTTTTTGGGCTTAGAAATTAAAACAACTAGCAGTAAGATATATTTCCTCTGAAGGATACATTTTTTCACTTTTCTTCTCCAGAATGTTTTCTCCTGCTGTCCAGCATCTTTCTGAAACTCTTCCCTGTTCATGCTGACTGACTTTTTCCTCTACAAATATCGACGGTGGTGTTTTTTTTCTGAGTTGGTGAAAGTTTCCTGGAAGCTCAGCAGCAGAGGATGAACAACATCTCTGACACTTACGTAACTCTGTCTCTCTGATAATAAAGGCTTCACATGGACCAACGACACACTGACGTTCAGCAGGGAGAGAGAAAAGCCATTGTTTCTCCACTTCCTGCATCTCCTCCTCTGTTCTCCTGATGAGAGGCTGCTTCACTTCCTGTCAACTCCCTCCTCCTCCTCCTCCTCTGCTCTTCTTCTTCTCTCTCTCCTCTTCCTCCTTCTCTCTTGAGGGATTTTCAGGGAAATATGCTTGTTTGCTTTCTGGCAGAGTGAAATGAGCAGATTGTTACCACTCTCACGTTTGTTGTTAAGATATGAAGCTGCAGCTTAGCTTAGCATAGCATAAAGACTGGAAACAGAGGGAAACAGCTAGCCTGGCTCTTTGGTTTCCAGCCAGATGTAACATGTTGAATAGTTATCTTTAAGGGGACTAGGAGGTGGACACTCTCGACAGACCACCAAGACCTGCAAGGCAACTGCCATGTTTGCATGAATATTTGTTATTGCTATAATTTCATCATTTGGAGGCAAGTGAGCTTGTACAAAACCTGGATGATTCTCAGGCGAGGCTTCTTTCCTCTGTGATCTCGTTTTCCTGTGATTGACATGTGATAACGATATCTTTAGACTGTAAGTCACTCTGCATGTAAAGATATCTGCATCATGTTGTGTGCTCACACTTGATTTTTCATGCTAAGTGCTGCTTCTCACATGCAGAAAACCTTTGTACCTTTGCACTCCACCAGAAAGTTAAAAACCGTATTTCCCAAAAAGTCGAACTAGTCCTTTAAGTATAACGAGCAGCAGGTTTGTCTTAAACATGAAAAATCATTAACAAACTCCAAGATAAGCTTCTGGTAGCATCTCCTCCTCCTCCTCTCAACTTTCATCTCCTCAGCTCCTCCCCCTTCTATGATGCCCTCTGTTTCCTTCTCCTCCCCCCTCCTCCTCCCTCCATCCGTTGTGACATTCTTTCACAGTCGAGCCGCTCGGACTTTGGACTCACAGTAAATACGGCTTTATTTGCTGCAGGCTGCAAACAGGGTGAAGGTGGCCCTGTGTGTGTGTGTGTGTGTGTGTGTGTCTGTGTGTGTGTGTGTGTGTGTGTGTCTGTGTGTGTGTGTGTGTGTGTGTGTGTGTGTGTGCGCGTGTGATGACACACACACACACACCAGCATGCAGTGGTAGTTAGCTCTACAAGCTGCTTATCAGCAAGACAGTCTCACCACACCCACCACACACACACACACACACACAGAACTACTGGCATCCCATACAACAGGTCTGGCCTATACTGTATGACTCTGAAGCATTTGGGCTTCATTCCTTCACTCCTCTTCCTCCATCCGTCCGTCCATCAGTGCAGCTCAAACACACCTTGAGGTTTCATTTAAAGCAGGAGTAAGCGATGAAGCAGCTCCACCCTGACTACACTCATACAGACACCTGCAACATTCTGCACTTTTATCAGAATGAAGCCGTCACAAAGTGTAAAAAACTGTCCTCAGGTGCTTTTCAAAGTCTGCAAACTGCTGCGTCACAGATCAGCTGAAGAAAAACACAGCTTGTTAGAAAATAGAAGTGAATGACAAAAGTTCCATCGGGGATTTTAAAAAGTCGCTACAGATGGAAGCTTAAAAAGTTTTATCTGAGAGTTGCAGAAAAAGTTCCTCATCAGTAATTGAGAGTGTTTTCGTCCAAAGACGTTCTTGTATGGTCGAAAAGCATGATCTGTTTGTGTGTTCAGCTGTTTGTTTGTCAGCTGGTTTAAGGTCTCAGGTTGTTGTGGATCAGCAGGTCCTTGTGTCAGGTCGTCCCCCACCCCCCCGCTCTGTGAACAGTGGAACCTTCCAGCTCCCCTCCAGCAGCAGCGGAGTGGTTCATCCCACCCTCTTTAAGCATGATGGAGGCTCTGAAGGGAGGCTGCGAGTGTGCAGCAACAGTCTCCAGCTTCTCTCTCTCTCTCTCTCTCTCTCTCTGTCTGTCTCCTGCTCGCTCGCCCTCCTCCTCCCCCGCTCGCCTTTCTTGCTGACTAAACAGTTTTGTCAGCTGGCTGCCGCTCTGCTGCAGAGGATCGGAGTGAGAAAGGGGGGAGACAAGGAGAGAGAGAGAGAGAGAGAGAGAAAGAGAGA
>JBBMOC010000389.1:20000-24499 GCA_037975185.1 Centropyge bicolor
CAACGTTCAGCCCCAAAAGTAGTTTTTCACCTTCTTTGTCTCCCTCGAAGGAGTCAAGGTAACTCCTGTTTGTGTTTCTTTCTCCTCCTCTACTTTTCTTTCACCTCCTCTCCCTTTCTGTCTTTTTTCTTCCTGCTCACATCTTCCCCTCTTTCTGCTCCTCCAAATTTTTCCCCTCTTCTCATTCTCCTGCTGCAGCTCTTCCGCTTTTTATCTTCCTGCTTTTCTCTGCTTCTCTTCCTCCTCCAGATGTTTCCATTTTCTTATTTCTCTCTCCTCCTTCCTCCTCCCCTCCCTTTCTTTTCTCATCTGCTCCTTTAGATCCTCTACTTTTCTTCTTCTTCTTCTTCTTCTTTCTCTTGCCTTTTCTCCGCCTCTGCCCTTTCCTCCTCTCTCCCCTCCTCCATCACCAATCCAATCTCTTCTGCTCCTTCTCTTTTCCCTCTTCCACCTCCTTCTTTTTTCCTCCCCTGTCCTCTCCTTCTCTTCTTTATCCTCCTCTTCCTCCAATACTATTATCTTCCCCTTTTCTCTCCCTACTCTCCGCCTCAGTTCTTTCTTTCTTTCATTCTTTTTTCTTTCTGTCTGTCTGCTCCTCCTCCTCCTCCTCCTCCTCCTCCGTCCTCAGGAGGTGCAGTCTTTGATGGCCCTGCTTAGCTGGACTCTGACCTCTTATGTAACTTTAATGTGGAGGGTCCGGTCAGTACGGATTAGACCTGCAAACTCTTTCGACAGACAGACACCCAACGCATGGGATTCTGGGTAATGTAGTTATGAGCTTCTGAAATACAGCTTGTCTACGTCTGCAGTTTTTGTTCACTCACGTTTCCTCTTGCTGGTGGTAAACAAGAGAATTTTCTCTGTGAATGCAAGTATGGTCGTGCCAGAGCTTTCAGTTTGCTTGTCATCATCTTGAACTGCATTCAGTCTGAGCTGTTTATTCGTGTGACCTTTCAAAATAAAAGTTTTAGACAGCTCCAAAAGGCTGGAATCATCAGATTCTGTGCCTTTTGTTCACAAACCAATGGCCTCATCACCTCAGGCAGGGGAGATGGAGAGAGAGAGAGGTTGAAACAGAAGAATGCAGAGTCCCTGCAGAGCCCCCTGCTTCTTCCTGCTTCCTCTCCAGACAGGAAGTGAAGGATACGGCCGTGTTGTTTCAGCATCTCTGCGACACAGATAAGCACAGGCAGGGCTGGGATGGAGGATAAAAGAGATCAGTGGTGCCTTAAGAGTTGGACTTTGTCAAAGTTTATCCCTCAGCGTGTGTGAGTGTGTGTGTGTGTGTGTGTGCTCCTCAGTAACACATTAACTGCCTTATCTTGAGCAGCCCTTTGCTCTCAGTGTGTAAAAGATGCTGTAAAACACACATGGCTAAAGTTTTTCTGGTCAGAAGTGAAGCTCAGTGAACGCCATTTTGTCAGAGCATCACGAGTGAACACACAGTCGGTCTGTGTGTATATGTGTGTGTTAGAAGCCTCGAGGGGATTCAAACCCTCAACCTCAGCTGAGTGTGATCTGTTTCTGATGTTTTTCTACCAGAATTCCAGCAGAAACATGGAGATGATAAAGGATTGTGAGGACAAATTGTTACCAGCTAAAACAAATAAACTCATTTCACTTAAATGTTGACACAACAGTTTTATTTTCAGAAAGACGCTTTTAGTTCATTTGTAAAAAGAGAAAGAGAAGTGCTTAAAGTGTTCAGAGACTTTAAAACAGCCTTGTGAGAAAGAGGATGAACGGAGGAAGGAAAGGACACAAGGAAAGGAGACAGGGAAGAAAGAGAGGAGGCTGAAGTTTTATGATTTCAGGTGAAGTTTTTCTGAGTTGCACTGGTCTAAACTGGAAAAAGTTGGTCTCCACAGCAACAACAGCTGTTTAAATGGGCTCACACACACACACACACACACACACACACACACGCAGCTGTCCGGTGTGGGATGGGAGGGTCGCAGGCAGTGAGGCCTCTGATTGGCCGAAAGTGTGGCCTTGTACTTTAGCCTGTATCAGAGAGAGAGAGTGGGATTGAAGAGAAATTACATGGATAGAAAACAGAGTGATGACATGGAGGGATAGAGAGAAGGACAGAAGGAGAGGAAGAATGAGAAGGGAAGGAAAAGACAGATGGAACAAAGAAAAATGATCAGGGAAGAAGACAAAGATTTAAGGAAGAGAGAGAAGGAGATGCAAGAAGGAAGAATAAGATGAGAAATAATGGAGGTGGAAAGATGAAGCAGGAGAGGAAGAAAAAGAGGAGGAATAGAGAGTTAGAGCACCAGAGACGAAGGTGATGAAGGGGAAGAAGAAAAGGATTTTAAAGTAGTGATGAGGAGAAAATGAAGGAGGGATGAGGGAGAGAAAAGAAAGAGAGCATCTTTGGTCAGGCCTCAGCTGAACTGCATCATCTAATTACAAGTGTGTGTGTGTGTGTGTGTGTGTGTGTGTGTGTGTGTGTGTGTGTGTGTGTGTGCGTGTGTGCGTGCGTGTCCACATGAAAGCTGTATTCTTCTGACACACAAAGACGACCATTATAGTGAAAAGAGGGGGAGTTTCTCTCTCTCTGTCTCTCTCCCTCTCTCTCTCTCTCTCTCTCTCTGTCTCTCTCTCTCTCCATCTTCCAAACTTCCATCCTTCCTCTTCTTTAAAGTGTTAATCTCCATTTCTCTTATTGTCAGCAAATCCCAAACCAACAACATTATTTGTCTGTCTCTCAATATTTCCTGACTTCCTGTTTAATGCACTCATCTCAGTGCTCATTGTTTCCTATTGAAGACGTAAAAATGCCTCACAGTTATGTAGTTTCATTTCAGGTTTAAAGAGCTGCTCAGTCTAGTTTTTATTAAACAAACAGGAGGAAACAGTTTGTGTGTTGGGGACTATTTTCAGCAGATCCACAGTTGGTCTCTAGTGAGTCTTGATGTTGATTTTTGATTCTTACTCTTTTAAAAGTTGGTTTTCTTCTCTTAGCCATCTTTTCCTCTCTACAGCTCTCTCTCTCTCTCCATCCTTCTCTCTTCTTTATGAAGTGCAGCCTCATCTCTCTGCAGCTCTTGTTTCTCTCCTCGCTCATCCCCGTCTTCTTCCGATCCTTTCACTTCTTCATTTCTTGTCTCCAACTCTTCCTCTCTTTGTAACCTGTGTATGTGTGATTCTGTCACTATTTATTGATGCTGTGTTAGATTGTAATCATGTTTTGGATTTAAAGTGAAAACACATTTCAGCAGTTAGGCGTGTGTGTGTGTGTGTGTGTGTGTGTGTGTGTGTGTGTGTGTCTGAGTGTGTGTGTGTGTGTGTGTGTGTCTGTGTGTGTGTGTGTGTCTGTGTGTCTGTGTGTCTGAGTGTGTGTGTCTGTGTGTGTGTGTGTGTCTGAGTGTGTGAGTCTGTGTGTGTGTGTGTGTGTGTGTGTGTGTGTATGTGTGTGTGTGAGTCTGTGTGTGTGTGTGTTGCCTTGAGGCCCCACTGCATGCTCATACACGCCAAAGCCGGTTTGAGCTCTGGACTTATTCAGCACACACACACACACACACACACACACACACACACGCACACGCACACATACACACAGTCGTCCTGTATTTCAGGTGATGAAAGAGCTGTGGGGTTTACTTTGCATACAGAGAAAGATGGAGAGAAAAGAAAAGAGGAGGAGGAGGGTGGGAGGGACAGGAGGAGTCACACCCAGTTTCTATTGTTGTTGTAACTCCAGCAGCAGGAGGAGGAGGAGGAGGAGGAGGTTATTACATTATTAACAGACGATGGACATTTCTCAGATTGTTGCATGGTCTGGAGCAGAGTTGTGGCTCTCACTGGAGCCGTCTGCTGCACATCCAGCTCAGACCAACAGAAGTTTGTTTTACCAACTGGTTCAGATGCCGAACCTGTCGGTGATGTGGAGCTGCAGCCATGTGAGGTTGCACACTCATTAGAGATGAATCAGTTAGTCTCAGTCTACTAAAATGTACAATGACTAATAATTTTGTCGTTGACCACTTTAAGTCATAGACCTTTATTTATTTTCAGACAAACAAAGTTTGTATCCTCTTTATATCTGCTGAAGAGGAAAACCAAAGGCTGAGTTCATTCCAGCAGTCGTTCTCTGTCAAGACTGAGCAACTTTATTCACAAAGCACATTTCATACTCAAAGGGAATTCAGTTCATGTTCTTCTCATCATGCATTAAAAACATAGGAGAAACAGCATAAAAACATGAAACTGCAGAAAGAATCATCTGGATTCATCTGTGATTAGCAGCTCCAGGCCGATGTTAAACCTTCTGTTTGTGAATGAAAGAGTTGAAGCACGTTTGTCCCACAGCACAGAAACAGCTCTCGTTAATGATGATCCTCATTTAGATTCAGGGAAGACTTCAGCTCGTTTCTCACTGGATCTCAGTTCAGTCCCTGGACCTGGTTCAGGGATCATCTACACTGTACTGTCACAGACCTTCACACACACACACACACACACACACACACACACACACACACACACACACA
>JBBMOC010000389.1:43048-60677 GCA_037975185.1 Centropyge bicolor
CAGGTTATAAATCAATCTCACTGCATCAAAGTGTTGCTTGGTGAATCATTTGCAGACTGAAGATGATCACTGGTGATTTCTGACATGTTTCAACGAATAATCTACAAACTCCTCGTGTCCATTAATTGGCTGAAAAACCGGAGCTGTACGAATGTTTCATAAAGTGCATATTTGTCCATATTTCAGCAGTCATGGAGAACTCCACAGAGGAGCCGCGAGAAGAGATGAAGGAGGAGGAGGAGGCTGAGATGACGGAGGAGAAAACACACAATAACCTCAAAGGTAAATACAAAACTTCCTTCCAAATCTGATAGATTGTAGCTAAGACTATAATTACAACCTGAAGTTCACCCTCAAAATTCTCCATGTAGCGATCAACGGAGTGATGGATGAGGCAGCGAGCGGAGGAGAGAAGCTACAAAACGGAGACCGAGGAGGAGGAGGAGCAGGAGGAGGAGGAGGAATCATGGGAGCTGAGGGTGGAGGAGACCTGTCCTCCATCAACGCCATGATGTCAGCGGTGATGTCAGCAGCAGGGAGCATCAATGGAGGAGGAGACAGAGAAGGAGGGAGTGAAGTCACCTCAGCTAACTCCTCCGCCGGGCCCTCCCCGAGGTGAGCACACACAGTTTAAAGGATCATACTGCTGCTTTTACCTTTGTCACCTAGTGCCAGCATCATATATACACTAAGGTCTGTTTCACAGTGTTCCAGCTCTTCATTGAATCTATATGAAGTTTACACTGAATAAGCTCATTTTAAACACTCAGTCTAGACATTTTCCTCAAAGCTCAACTTTTTATATCACTAAAGTCCCAATGATGCTGATGTGTGTGCCTGACACTTTGTTCTTCTCTGCTTTAAGCCCCTCCCCCAACAAGTCGCTCACGGCAGCCATGAGAGCTCCACCCAGCCGCAGCGCACGCCGCAACCAGGTACGCACACATATGAGCTGTAGATGGCGCTCCTGTGCTCGTCTGTTCGGTCCCTGCTCACGCTCACGACCCGCTTTCTTCTTCTTCCTCTTCTGGTTATTCCAAACAAACCAGACACACGAGACGCATCATTTCCTGTGTGGTCAGTGTTTACAGCAAACAGAGAAGCTTCATGAAGGGAATCAAAGCTGCAAATGAACGTTGACTTACAGAGTAACTTCACACTAAAACAGTCTCTGAATCAGACGTACAGTCACTTTATTATTCTGATCCAAGCAAAAGATCTCGAATGTCGCCTTGAACTCCCCAAAGTACATCACGTTCCCTCTAATCTGTGCCTCTCCTCTCCTCTCCTCTCCTCTCCTCTCCTCTTCTTTGCCTCATCATTGTGGTGCATTTTTCCTCTCACATTTCCCATCATGCACTGCAGCATTCCATGTCACGTCACTACTTCCTGTGGCTTGAACAGGAAAAGGGAAGTGCTGTTTCCCTGGCTGTGTGTGTGTGTGTGTGTGTGTGTGTGTGTGTGTGTGTGTGTGTGTGTGTGTGTGTGTGTGTGTGTGTGTGTGTGTGTGTGTGTGTGTGTGTGTGTGNTGTGTGTGTGTGTGTGTGTGTGTGTGTGTGTGTGTGTGTGTGTGTGTGTGTGTGTGTGTGTGTGTGTGTGTGCGCGCGCGCGCGTGCATTCACACTCATTTGCAGAGATTGTTTTCCCAACATTTCCTCTCATAATGACCGGAGCAGAGCCACCACTCTGTGTCTGCTGTACAGTAATACCAAAAGCACTGCAACAAAATTAGCAGTTTGTTTTCTGATTTTATTTCCTGGTGTCACGTTTGACATCCTAAAGACGATAGTGGATGGATAGAGAGTTCATCCAGGGTCACCAGTGTTCACTTGTTCAGTGACTGTCTAACAAATTCATATACATTTCAACTTTTAGCATTTTAGAATGAATATTTGAACACTTGTGATTTTTGGCCATTTTTGACAGACCTACGTTCCAAACAATCTTCCAACATGTGACCACTGTCAGTCTTTGTACATGTAGCCTGTCAGGTAGCACAGGTGAGACAGGACAGTCAGAGAGGAGGAGGAGGATCAACCACAGGACAAATCTGAGTCTAAAGCCTTCATGAGTCAGTGCAGACTATGATATGATATAATATAATAAAGATACCATCTCCAGATAAGGCTTCAGCAGTGCTGCTGGAGAAGTCATAGTCTCTCAGGTCTGCAGTTCAGCTGACGTCCGGTCGGTCAGAGGCTGAACGTGACTGTTAGTTCCAGCTCAAAGGAAAAGTCTGTTGTTGATCTGCAGGTTTCTTATTGTCAACAAACTCTACTCAAGAAACTGTCCTCATGAAAACTGATGACAGTGATTTTCCAGAGTAATGGACACAGTTTTCTCGTTGCGGCTGAACTTTTGTAAAACTTGCTTTTGCTTCTTATGTTGACAGTTGTGCATCTGTGTTTCTTCCAGGACACCAAAGACGACAGCTCAGCTTTTACCTGTCCGCTGTGTGACAAGAACTGTCAAACCCAGCACCAGCTCACCATGCACATCAGACAGGTGAGCACTGACCAGAGCTGGGACCTGACCTGACCGGTTCAGGGCTCACACTGTGAGAACTGGATCCTGCAGCTCTGACTCTAACGTCATTGTTTATAGAGTGATGACCAAAGATTTGACCATGTGTCTCTCCTGATGGTCGAACTTCCTCTCAGACAGCCCAAAGTCACACAGTGCAAATGAGCCTTTGTTGCTACAGTTCAGAACTGGACTTGTGTCTGTGGACGTATCACTACCCTGACACCTTTAGTTCAGATAAGGAAGAGCAACAAAACAATAAGAGGACGGATCAGATGTTAAATAGATGTAGAGTGACTGCGCCTTGTGTTTGCTGTAAGTTGGTGTGTGCACCCTCCTCCCTGCAGCACAACGCAGACACCGGAGCCACCGACCACTCCTGCAGCATCTGTGGGAAGTGCCTGAGCTCGGCCTCGTCGCTGGACCGACACATGCTGGTCCACAGCGGGGAGAGACCCTACAAATGTAACATCTGTGGACAGACCTTCACCACTAACGGCAACATGCACAGGTACACACACACACACACACACACACACACCATGTAACCTCGGGCAGAGGAAGTTAGCGTTTAACCAGCTCCCCAGTCAACCATGAGCACAAAACCCAAACCGGTCCTGAGTGAGTGTGTGTGTGGTGGGGGTTACACAGGAAGTGGGAAGGCAACTTTAAGCCATCCATCCCCATTACACACACACACACACACACACACACACACACACACACACACACACACACACACACACACACACACACAACAACGCCCTGTCATTTATCAGTAAATTCCAGCGTCAGAGTCAACGGTCTCTGCAGCAGTATGTGTGTGTGTGTGTATGTGTGTTGCTGTGCGTACGTGTGTGTGTGCGTGTGTGTGTGTGTGCTATGAACCTCCATGTTGCTTCATGTCTGACCCTCATTGCCATCTGTCGGGTGCTGGTGACCAAACATTTTCTAAACAGTCTGATTTGCCCAATCAGAGGAGAGCTCACCTCCTCATGCTGGAAGCTGCATGTTGAAGCAGAACGTTTGATTAGTGGATTTTTTCTTTGTATGGAGTTGAACAGTTTCTCGTATCGTTGTCCTCCAACGTCGGGAACATTTCATTTTAATCAAACTGAGTGGCAACAGCAGACGTTTGTCCTTCAACACCACAGAGTCCACGAAGACCAGCAGGACAACACGTGGCCGTCGTTGAGGAGAAGACGCTCTGATTCTCGTTAGTTTTGCTCTGAGTTCTGAGTTTTTTGAGCGCTGGGGTTCATGGAAGCATAACTACTAATGAGCAGCTGATGTGTGGGGGGGGGGTCCTAGTTCCACTGAAGGTTGATGTCAAAGCCAGAAATCTTCAAGTGAGAAAAACATCTGAATAAAGCAGAAGTGACATTTACTTTTTATGGGAGGTGACAGATCACACGTGTAGCACACAGCAGCCTGGTCTCCACACGGCAGTGCTGTGCAGTGAATGGTGATGAAATGTGCAGCCTGGTCATGTTTGCCTGGGACAAAAAGACGAATGTTTTGTGCTTCCTCAGACTCTTCCCTCGGAGTCCTCGGGCTCAGTCATGGTGATGGTATGAGGAGGTGTGGGCAGGAAGGAATGACTGTAGGCTGAGAGACACAGACAGACAGACAGAAATCTGTTCGATGTCACAGCAATGTTCTCCATTATTTTCTCCTTTTTATTTGTTTTGTGCTCAGAGTTTTTTGGGGTTTGGCAGCGAGAGCGGCTGTTTCCTGCTGGTACTGTCTGTTAAAGAGGTACTTAGCAGCAGCTGAATGGAAACTTGTCTTTGGCTTCAGCAGTTTAAATAAGGCATCGGAAACAGGACTCCAACAACATGACATAGGTGGAGCTGGAGGCTAATTAAGTTCAAATGTAAATTAAATTGAAAGTATTTTTCACGTCTCTTTAAATTGCAATTAGTGATTTTTGGCCTCCTGTTTTCTAAAGCTGCAGACTCATTGATTCCAGCACTGTTTGCTAACGAACAGTGAGGGGCGACTCGAGGTTTGATCAGAGATTTGTCGACTCAGTGAATCCAGAGATTTTGTCGACCAAGAAGCGGATGTTGGGTTGTGCTTCAGACGGCAGCTTCAGGCCCTGATCTCACCTGCTGCAGCCTCACCAGCAGGAGGCCGGCCGCCTGGCTGTGGGAGCCTCTGCAGGCCAGTGACTGTGTGTCTGTCTGTGGAAACACACTGAGGGAATAACACGGCCTCCTGCAGGCTGCCGACGATCTGGATGCTGATTTCCATCAACACACCCTGGAAATGGTTGCGTCATTTTCTCAGAATCCTGCGAGTGTTATAAAACAAAACCAAAAAAAGGGCATGTGAAGCCCTGCACCTTTTTTTATTTAGTGCTACTTTACAATGCAAACTAGAGAGAACACAAAAATAGAGGGGGGGGGAAACAGGAAAGTCTGACTTGAGCTCCACATGTGGAGCGGCTCCCTGTGCAAGGCCTGATTCACATGCTGCTGTAGGAAAATAAAGGGGAGGCCTGTGTGGATGGAGGGTGGAAAAGAGAAGCAGAGGGAGGAGGGAGAGAGAGGGGGAATCCATTTCGCAGCAGAGCATCCTTTGAAATGTGAAACGTGAGATTTTCCTACTCGACTGTCTTCAAACAGGCAGAAAGAAAGAAAGAGGGAGGGAGGGAGGGAGGGGGGGGGATCTGCTGGGAGGAACAGACAGACAGATGGAGTTGGATGTAGGCGATGGATGGAAAGAAGGAGGGAAAGCAGAGGACTTGAACGGTCATGTGTCATCATGTGTGATGAATTCCTTCCCTGGTTTGGCAAAATCTGAAATGTTTTGTTGCCAATTAAGGAAACAAACTTCGAGATCTGTTAGAAAACTGGTGAAAAGTTCTGCGGCAGCCGGAGACTGACGAAGAGAAACGGAGGCAGAAAATGACTGATGCAAACAAAGAGGGAATCCATTTTGCAGGAGAACACCCCTGAAATGTGAAACTAGTCTCTCTGGGTTTTGCGTCAGGGCCTGCAGGCGTCGTACGAGTTCACCCAGAGACAACCTCAGGAGGAGAGAGATGATGATGCTTTTTCCACCCAAACACAAACTTTAGTCAAAGTTTAGAAGGAGCTGCTGTGGGGCACAGTGAGCCGTGGGCCTCCGCAGCCAACCTGTCCCAGCTCATTTGGTTAAACACAAATTCAGGAAATATGCAGCATGTCCGTTTTGACAGACAGGTTGACAAGACAAGGTGGAGTGACGAGTTTTCAGCATCAGTAATGTCTTAGTTATTTACACAACTGTGGAATAAACCATTATGTGTTTGAGTTAAATGTTTTCAAGGTTTTCTGAGTCTAAAGATAGAAAATTTAAATAACATCCTGACGACAAAACTTCAACTTCAGACATCACATTATGGTCCTGCCCACAAAAACTTCAAACCGAGAGTGAAAAATCTGGATGTTTTTTTCATTTTCTGTGAGACAAAAACAGACAGAATGAAAGGAAGAGGAAAAGTGGAGCTCAGATGCAGAGAAGCAGCATCACATGAGTCGTCCTCTGTCAGCTCTCCGTCTCCTCTGTTGTGAGGCCGTCGGCCTGGTCGCCATGGTGAGGCATCCCATTAGCCTATTATTGGCTGGCCGTGGTGTGCTGAGCTGCGATTGGCTCTCGGAGGCCTGGCAGAGAGGAAGAGAAGAAGAGAGGGGCTGCTCTCTGTTTCTGTCTGAGAAAGTTCACTTCATCCTTCTTCCTTTCCTTCTTTCCTTCCATCCTTCCCTCCATCCTCGTTTCCTCTGAGGAAATGTGTCCTACGCTTACAGTCAGACCTTCCTTCTCTCCTCATTTCTGTCCTTCCCTCCTGAGGGTAGAAACGAACTGTTTGTTGTTTAACTCACACAGGGTACATGTGATAGAGAGGTCTGTCCTGAACGCTGGCTGACTCAACAGCGCCCCCGTGGTGATGTAGAGGAACTGCAGGCAGTCAGACGTGGACGGGGTCTCACTAATACATCGTCTTACTGTTTGTGGTACTGTTTGTAGTACTGTTTGTACTGCAACTGTTACTACTGCTACCACTACTGCAGTAGTCGTGAGTAGTAGTACAACTAGTTTTCAGTGTTGTTGATCATTATTTAATAATGATATTACTGCTATCTATACTATGACTACTTCTACCACTCTACTAGTACTTCTGCTCTGATTATGACAAATACTAAGGCTGGATGATTTCTAAATTCAGTATGAGATGAAATTGTCACAATTGGTTTGATTCATTAGTGGCTGTAGCTTAATCTGATACCAAGCATCTCTTGTCTTTCTATGGCATAAATATTCTTGTACAAAAAAACCATGAAGAGAGTAGTAGTCGTAGTATTTTACATACATAGTGACTTTTTAACTTCTCAGGCTCACTTCTGATTTGTGTGTCTTCAGATCAGCAGGAGATTCAGAATGTGAATGTTGGCAATTCAATAAATTCAGTTTTTTTGCACAGCCGGTATAAATACCACCAGTACTACAACTGTCAGTAATCCTACTACTACACCTACTGTTACTAATACTGCTACTACATAGAGTGTTGTTAAGCATGTATATGTGATGATCTGCAGTGTTTTGGTCTAAATTTATCTCTTGTGTTTTCTGTGTGTACATTGATATGTTGAGTTTAGCAGCTGTTCACGACTCAGACGTCTCTCAAACACACACACACTCACACACACACGCGCGCAGCAGGATTGTGTCTCTGCTGACTCGGCAGGTTTCCTGCCCCCTGATTGGTCAGTTCTGGGGTCACAGTGCAGTTTGGGCCAAGAAGACTTTGCTCTCTTGTTGCTCCGCCTCCTCCTCTGTTTCCTTCACTGACCTGATTGGTTAATAAACAACTTCCTGTCAGCTGGTTCCAGATCTGCTGACTCGGTCACTCTGTCAGGACCTCTTATGGGCGTCCAGCCTGCTGCCTGTTGGGTCCTATTAATAGATGAAAACATCCAATCCCACCACCTCCTCTCCTCTCCTCTCCTGTTGCCTCCTCTCCTCTCCTCTCCTCTCCTCTCCTTCCTTCCTTCTTTCCTTCTTCCCCACTCCTTTTCCCTTTTCTTTTTTCTTTCTTTTCTCCTCTCCTTGTTTCCTCTCATGTCCTCTTGCTTCTTTCCTTCTTCATCTCCTTTCTCCTCTTCCTTCATCTCCTCTTTTCATATTTCCTTTCCTTTCCTCCTCTCTTCTCTCTCATATCTTCTTATCTCCTCTCCCCGTTTGTCCCCATTCTGTCTTCTCATCTCCTTGTCTCCTTATTTCATTTCATTTCCTCTCCTCCCCTCTTCTCTCCTTTCTACTCCTTTTCTCCTTCTTTTTTTCTACTTCTTCGTCTCGTTTCCTTTTTGTTCCCTCGGTTCCTCTTTTTGTCTCCTCTCCTCATCTCCTGTCTTTTCACTTCCTTTCCTTTTTTCATCTCCTCTCTCTCCTCTTTGAACTTCTGTAAACTGACACCTTCACTACTGCCAAATGCGAGCTAGCTGAATGACCTTTACACACACACACACACACACACACACACACACTAAAATAGATAAACACATGCTGACAGCCTGCACACGTCTTCACACTTCTACTAACACTTAAACTAAAACAAACTCTCGATCAACACGTTTACAAGTATGAAGCAAAAACACACACACACACACACACACACACACACCGTTAGATCAAACAACAACATCTGAACTTTGAGGAGACGCAGCTGAAGGAGAAACTGAGGAGCAGGAGTACAGATGAGATCTCCGTGCTCCTCCTCCTCTTTAACAGCCAGGTGTGCAGAAACAACTTGTCTCCGACGCACAAACCAAGATGCAATCTCCTTACAGGAAGAGACTGGACAGCAGAACCAAATGTACTAATAGAAAGAAGCAAAGAAGTCCATGTCTTTTATACATTTCCTCCTTGTGCAGCTAGTTTTCTCAGTTTCATGTAGTTTGAAAACGGATTCGGTCACTAAGACATTAAAGGAAGAAGTGTCCAACTCCTAACTAACCTCTGACCCTTCATCTCTCTCTCAGACATATGAAGATCCATGAAAAGGACCCAGCCAGCGGTCTGCTCCCCGTCAGCCCCCCCTCTCCCACCAAACGCCGCCGTCCATCCGTCAAGAGGAGGCAGGAGGAGGAGAACGGAGAGGAGCCGCCCAGCAAGAAGGTAGGAACACACCAGGAGAACATCACAAGCTTTGCCTTCTCCTGGTGATAGAGCTGTGATAATGACGCAGTGATGTTGTGTGTGTGTGTGTGTGTTTTCAGGTGGTGGAGGACGCGGCGTCAGAGGAGTTGTCGGCTGTGGTTCGGGGAGCAGAGGAGGAGCTGCTGCCTTGTCCAATCTGCTTCAAGACCTGCAGCTCCAGACTGGAGCTGGACGCACACATGGACGCACACCCCGACACCGCACTGAGGTACACACACACACACACACACACACACACAGACACAGACACACACACACACACACACACACACACAGGTGTTTGATGTTTCTGCTTCTCTTCTTCCCAGAATTCTTTGCAGCTGTTGCATATATCCTTGCAGTCTTTTCTCCCAACAAGTACAACAAACATGTACTTTTACTTCACTGCATTTATTTGACACTGTTTATATGATATGATGCAGTACTGAACTACTAATCCATACAGCTGTACACAAAGTATCTAAAACTGGCTCCACATTAACAAACTGCAACATCACAAAACTCTTAAATGTTTTCATTGGACTTTGAAACGAGCCATTTTGCAAAATGAGCATTTTTACTTTTGATACTTAAAGTACATTTTGCTAACAGTATTGCTGTACTAACATTTTGAACTCAGGACTTTTACTTGCAAAGGAGTATTTTAGACCGTGATACTTTTGCTTGAGTAAACGATCAGAGTACTTCTTCCACCACTTGTTGAAATGTAATCTTTCCGGTCTTTGTGCTAAGCTAAGCTAACGTGCCGCTGACTGTAGCTTCATATTGAACATACAGACACGAGAGTGGAATCAATCTCAGGAGGTTTTTAGGTTTAGAGATTTCTCAAAGTTTAGATAAATCTCAACCAGCTTCGTCTCCTCCCCTGGACTAATTAGCAGGCAGGGGGGAGAGGATGAAAGGAACAGGGGGGAGGAGGAGGAGGTGGAGGTGGAGGGAGGAGTAAAATGGAGAAAGATGGAAATGAGGATCAGCTTGAAGAAGACTGGAAGACGGACGGATGGACGGATGGAAGGAGAGTGAGAGAAAGAGAGGAGGCTAATAAGTCACCACTGGGCAAGAGAGAGGGGACAGCTTAATAAGTCACAGAAAGGAGGAGGAGGAGGTTTCAGGGAAGAAAAAAGACCGTGTGTCACCATGGCAACAAAGCGTCTCTCTCTCTCTCTCTCTCACACACACACACACACACACAGCTTGAGTTCAAAGTTTGAAGAGTGTTTATCGTGCTGCACTGTAACTCCTGTGGCTTTTCATTCATGGAGGAAAAAGATGGAAGAAGAGGACAAATGAATGAATGAAGAAAAGAAGGAAGAAAGAAAAGAATGGAGGACTGGGATGTAAAGTTTGTCTGTGAAGAAGAAAAAACAACAAGAGAGAGGAAGAGTGCGGCAGGCGGCGCTGAGCTCGTTATGGAGGAAGGCAGGAATATTTAGCTGTAAATCCTCACTAATCAGCCTGTAAGAGGATCGACTGAAGAGTGGAGAGGAGAGGAGGGATGGAGAGAGAGAGAGAGAGAGAGAGACAGAGACAGAGAGAGAGACAGAGAGAGAGACAGAGAGAGAGAGACAGAGACAGAGAGAGAGACAGAGAGAGACAGAGAGAGAGAGAGAGACACAGAGAGAGAGAGAGAGAGACAGAGAGAGAGAGACACAGAGAGAGACAGACAGACACAGAGAGAGAGAGAGAGAGACAGACAGACACAGAGAGAGACAGAGACAGAGAGAGAGACAGAGAGAGAGACAGAGAGAGAGAGAGAGACAGAGAGAGAGAGAGAGACAGACAGACACAGAGAGAGACAGAGACAGAGAGAGAGACAGAGAGAGAGACAGAGAGAGAGAGAGACAGAGAGAGACAGACAGACACAGAGAGAGACAGAGAGACAGAGAGAGACAGACAGACACAGAGAGAGACAGACAGACACAAAGAGAGACAGACAGACAGAGAGAGACAGACAGACACAGAGAGAGAGAGAGAGAGAGAGAGAGACAGAGAGAGACAGACAGACAGAGAGAGAGAGAGATAAGAGGGTATAATTTACCTCACCAGTAGGAAGATGGAGGGATGGAGACTCAGACACACACATACAGGAGCAAAACTACAGACTCTGTACACAACACACACACCCCAGAGTGTGAAGCCGGACGACAAGAAGGAGGAGACGGAGGAAAGATGAAAGGAATAGGAGGAGAAAGACGAGTGATGGAGAACAGAGGGAGGTGGAGGATTCAACAAGTGCTGGTCCACATATGGTCCACAGTGTTTCCCCTCCTGCCCCCCAAAAATCCTCTGACAACGTGCCCGGGGGGATTACACACAGCTTACACACACACACACACACACACACACACACACACACACACACAGAGGATGTGATAAGAGTGTGTGACTGTTGCAGACACTGAGCAGCTGTCCTCTCAGCACTTAACAAGAGCAGGACCAGCACTGCCACCAGAGGTTATCTCTCTCTCTCTCTCTCTCTCTCTCTCACACACACACACACTTCTGTACCTCTATACATGTGAGGACCCTCAATGACATAACACATGACTTTTCCCCTATTTTAAACCTAATTCTAACCCTGACACCAAGTCTGAGCCCCTTTCACTTATTTCCCTTACTTGTTTTAATGTTGGCCTAGTTTGGCCTCTGTAGCTGTTTTATGTACCTTTAACCCTTTCATGTCAGTGTTGTGGCTCAGTATTGAGAATTAAGTGAGTGTTTTAGTTTGGACAGGTTCCTGTGCGGCTGGTGAAGACGTCCTCCTACTTGTGCTCTCTGATTTGTCCCTCACAGTTTCCCGTTGTGTGTGTGTAGGTGTGATCTCTGCTGCCTGTCTTTCCGAACCCACCGTGGTTTGTTGCGTCACAATGCCGGCGTTCACAAGCTGCTCCCCCAGGACCCCAGCGGCCGCCCCTTCATCCAAAACAACCCCTCCATCCCCACCGGCTTCAACGACCTGGCCTTCATCGACTTCTCCTGCAAGAAGTTTGCTCACATCGCTCAGGTACTGACGCGGGACCGTTGGCCGGGCATGCACCAGTTTTTCGGCTCCGTATTTAATCAGATCTTTCTTTCCTTCCAGGTCTGGTGTGAGACGAACCTTCGTCGCTGTATCAGTAAGTTCCATCGGTTTGTCTGTAATTGCTGTGACAAGGCGTTCCCCCTGCGCTCTGCACTGGACCTGCATAAAACCACCTTCCACCCTGACACACCCGCCCCCACTGACACCCAGGAGATGGAGGCTGAGGCAGAGGATGGAGCGGCAGAAAGCAGTGTGGAGAGCGACAGTCAGGATGCTGAGAAAGAGGTCCTGCCCTCGGAGCAGGCCGGCTTTCTCCAGGGGCTGGGTCTTCAGCACATTTCTGAGGTGAGCTTTGGAAATACAACTCTATTTTTCATCGTCACAGGGATTTAAAAAATCCAACCAGATTAAGAACAGAGAATGTTTTGTGAAGTGCTGGATGTTGCTGGAATGCAGCCCTGGAACTGTCCTCTCATGGATGTGGTCTTCCTCAGGTGAAGTCCGGTCCCACGGACGATGAGATCCATCAGGCTCACCTGGACAGCATTAAGGTGATCCACGTGGAGCCGCCTTCCTCCAGCCTTCCCCAGGAGCCGGCCTCTGCCTACCTGTCCGGAGGTTTGGGCCTGACTTTGGGGCTGGGTGTGGGTGGTCTCGCGGCCCTTAGCATCCCCCTGCTGGAGGCCTCAGGGTCCGCCTCCACCCTGCAGGGCCTGTCCCAGAGGGAGGCCCTGAGCCTGCTCTCCATGCAGCCCTTCCAGACTGGCTTCCTCCTGCAGCCTGATGGGGGCGCTGCAACAGGCGGTGCTGCCTCATCGGGGGTCAAACTTGGAGAGGCAGGTGGAGCCGGGATCATGGAGCTGGCAGACATCCAGCAGATCCTCAAAGTGGCAAGTGCAGCACCGAATCAGATGGGACTGACCCTCCCACCTCTGGCCAAAGCTCCAGGATTTGCTGGAGGTCAAGGTGGGTGTCGGCAATAATTCAATCAATCAGTCAATGAGTTTCTTAAAGACTCTCCATATAAGATTTGTTGACATCTAGTGGTAGTATTGAAAACAGGTGCACAGCTCACAGGCTGCTCAACACTACTGTTTCTTCTTCCAGGTCAAGTCCAGGGTCAGAAGGCAATGCCTCCATTGAAGCCCAAACCTCCCATCACCCCTCGCTCCAGCCTCACGGCGACGACTCCGCCCCCCCTCCAGAGCTCCCAGCAGGCCTCACTGGGCTGCATCAGCCCCAGCCTGCCCCCTCCCACCCCGACTCTCTTCAAAACACCCTCCTCATCCTCTTCATCCTCCTCTTCAGCTGGGAACGGAGGTCAGCTGGACGCAGAGTGTCTGGGTGATGCTCACATGCCTTTGTCTGATTCGCCACCGGCTGCTACCACAGCAGTACATGAGGAGGCAGGGCTCAGCGGCAGAAAGCCAGGAACCAAAGGGGGAAACAACGCCGGCTCGGCCAAAGGCTCGTTCCCATGCCGATTCTGCGACCAGGTGTTCGCCTTCTCTGGCGTCCTGCAGGCTCACATGCGTTTCCACCTCGGGATCCTTCCCCACCAATGCAACATCTGCGATTACGTGGCTCCAGACAAAGCCACACTGATCCGACACCTGCGGACGCATAGCGGCGAGCGACCCTACGTCTGCCGGGTCTGCCATTATCCTTTCACTGTCAAGGCCAACTGCGAACGTCACCTCAGGAAGAAGCACGCCAAGACCTCGAGGAAGGACATCGAGAAAAACATTAAGTACGTCACCTCCACCACCACGGCGAACATCGCCACGGCAATCACTGCTGTAACCACCACCACCCAGGACACGGAGAGCTGCGGCGGAGCTGAGACGACATGCCGGTTCTGTGGCGAGGACCTGAAGACCTACCGGGCTCTGCAGATCCACCTGCGCACGCACAACGGCTGCCAGAGGAAGCCGTTCGAGTGCCGGCGCTGCGGCGCTGCCTTCCTGGCCAAACGCAACTGCATCCACCACCTGCTGAAGCAGCACCCCGAGGTGCAGGAGAGGGAGATCGAAGACCACATTGCCACACTTCTGCCCGCCACCGTGCCCGTCACCGCAGCCACCTCTGGTCGAGCTGCCGCTGTGAATCAGATGGTGCTGAACGGAGCCGGTCAGCCTCCCGTTCAGGGACTCCAAGCAGTGAAAGTGGAGGAGCTGCCTAACGTGATCTATCCTACGGAACTGGACCAGCCGCTGGACTTCTCTGCCAAGGGCCGCGGGTCCAGCAGCCAGGCGGGGTCTCCTGGGGTCAAACTGGAGAGCGTCTCCCCCACCTTTGACTGCTCCCTGCTGGACCAGCCCATCGATCTGTCCATCCCCAGCAAGAGGCAGAGGAGGGAGGCGACGAGCGCCGGAGAGAGGAGGGAGATCAAGACGGAGCAGAGCGGCAGCAGCATCGTCGAGCAGCAGCACGCTCTGGCTCTGTCCAAGGAGGAGAAGGCCGTGAGCACCCTGCCTCCTCTGCACCCTCACCCCCAACTGGGCTGCTACCAGCTTCCCCCTGGATCCACCCCGCCCCCCGCCTCCCTCTCCAACCTCAACAACTCCACACGAGCCCAGCGCCTCAAACCTCTGCTCCCCAAACCGGCCTCCTCCACCTCCTCCACCTCCTCCACCTCCTCCTCCTCCTCGCCCTCCACTGCCCTCAAAGAGCTCCCTCCTCTGGCCTCCATCGCTCAGATCATCCACTCGGTCTCCGGAGCTCCAGACCTGCTGAAGAGAGAGGCCGTCACACTTGAGAGTCGACCCCAGGTGGCCGCCGCCTCGTCTCAGTCCGACGCTGCTGCAGATGGCCCAGGACCCTCCTCCGTTCTGGAGACACAGAGCGACGTCGACACGTCTGAGGGATCCTCCAGGTACGAGAGCGTCTCACACAAAAAACAAGTGGAATGTACTGAGAGACGAATGAATGCTTCATTTCATCGTCATCATTTGATTAATAATGAATAATGATAAATGAATTAGACAGAAGAAGATTATTTGATAGTTCCAGCTTCTCCAGTCTGAGGATTTGTTGCCTTCTCTCTCTATTGCATCATTGTCAATACAAGGATTTTAGGGTTTTTCACCATCTCATTCATGGTATCAGAGATTGTCTGACAAACTGAACACACACACACACCGACACACACACACACACACACACACACACACACACACACACACACAGTGAACAGACAAAGGCTAACAGTCACACTTTGGATGTCCAGTCTTGAAACTTTGAGTCTCTGTACACTTACAAGACAGTTAGACAAAGAAAAGATATTAAACATAAACCTATAGATGTTCAAACTACAGAGGGTGTTTATACATGTATGCAGTTTGTAGGAGAGCGATGTCACTGCTGATATGTTCGATCTGCTGCTGCGTGTCATCTTCAAAGTCACCTAACGACCACTTTGGTTCCTGCTTTGGTTTGTAATCTGGCAGCATGCGTCTCCCACTGTGCAGTTATTAGTTCTACCACCAGATGGTGCTAAAGTAAAACTCTAACTTCTTGTGCCGTTGACTCCAACAGAAAACGGTCCAGGAAGAAGCCTGCTGCCCTGCTGCTGAAGGAGAAGGCTGCTGTGAGCGGCGGCGGCGGCGGCGGCATCGACCTGGAGTCCAGCGGCGAGTTTGCCAGCGTGGAGAAGATGCTGGCCACCACTGACGCCAACAAGTTCAGCACCTACCTGCAGACCGGAGCTGCCGACCTGGGAGGAAAGAGAGGTGGGAGGAGGGTCACGTTAAAGACGCTCTGAGTGGATGATGAATAATGGGGAGTAGATGATGATGATGTGCTGAGGCTTCATTCAAAACCCTCCCTGTGAACAGATGCTGACAGAGCAGGAGGAGGGGAGGAGAAGGAGGGAGGCGCGAAGGAGGAGGTGAAGCCGGCAGCGTCGTCGGCGATGCCGCAGTCCAAAGGAAAGAAGAACGCCTACTCCAACTCTGTCCAGAAGATGACCTGCCCCTTCTGCCCCCGAGTGTTCCCCTGGGCCAGCTCTCTGCAGAGACACATGCTGACACACACCGGTAATTCACAACCGCACCGCACAAACAACGTACACACCGTTCACTCAGGGCTGGGGCTGGTAAACGTCGGCCTGGAAGAGAGACAGAGCCTCATTTTTCCAAACGATGAACATTGGTCTGTAATCACAGGGATCAACAGTGTGGCCCTGTGAGGTGGTCCAGTGGTTAGGATCTGACCCAGAGACCCGGCTCAGGTCCAGGCCAGGACTGGCTCGTCGCAGCTGGACATTTCCCACTGTGGGACTAATAAAGGAATTAAAATTAAATGAATAATTATCACAGGATTTTCTGTAGTTTGGTCCCATGTTTTTACTCATGAACAGAATCGAAGGTGAATGTGTAAAAGTGTTTGTATAGAAAAGAGCATGATAACGCTCTGTCAGACTGACAGCGTGCGCTCAGTGAGTGCACGTCTGTCAGCCACGTGTCCTTCTCCTCCTCTGAATCTCTCGTCTCTCCTCAGGCCAAAAGCCTTTCCCCTGTCCAAAGTGCGATGCCTTTTTCTCAACCAAATCAAACTGTGAGCGCCACCTGCTGAGGAAACATGGCGTGACCCACCGAACGCTGCGGCGCAATGGCGCCCTCGCCAAGAAAGATGGAGATGAAGGATCGCACGAGAGCGCAGGTCAGAATCAAAAACATCCAAACTTCCAGCCTGTTCGCTTAAATTTCATCTTTTCAAACTTGCTTTACTTCCCAAACGTATTCTAACATCACCTACAGCAGTCATTTCCATGTCTCATATTCATTGGATTTATTCTCAGGTCATGTGTCTTTTCCTGTGCATTCTTCTCTTGAGCAGGACGTTGTGCTTGCTGTGTGAATACATCTTTAATGAATTATTATCGTTCAGTGGTTTCCAGCCTTTTTGTGTGTGACCCTTGTTAATACAAAGCAAGGTCGAGTCAGGCTTCTTCCATTGAATACGTTTTGGTCTCTGAGGAGGTGAAACACGACACTGAGCTTCAGTCAACGTTCATTCATGTAAAAATATAAAGTCCTCTTAAAGTTAAACTATTGAAAAAAGAGTCTGAAATATATTTAGAATTTCTTTTTGTTTTCCTCAGTTAAACACTAGAAATGATCTCGTGACTCCTGGTGTTCACCTCACTTGGGAGCCACTGATGCATGTGCTGGTCTGTATTGTACTGATTGTGTTGGTTGTTCCATGTTGTGCACAGAGAGTCAGTCGGAGACGGAGCAGGTGGCACCAGAGGCACAAGAGCTCATTGCCTCCACAGACCCAGGCTCCGCCCCCATGGCAACGAGCCCCGCCCCCACAGACCAACAAGAGGCGGGGTCAGTGACGCTAAGCCCCGCCCACAAACCAAGCCAAGGTCAGTTATTAGAAACAAGGAGCTCTACTCTGACATGTAGAGTTGATATTATGGACCAGTCGAGAGAATAATCTGCAAATCAGTCTGATGATGATATCAACAGAAAAAAATTTGTATTGTTATGCATAATGTATTCCCTCCTCCCTGCCTGCAGGCACAGGCCCTGTCTGACTTGAGCTTTGTTTGATGGCTCTGATCCAGGTTGTTCTCTCCTGACTAGATCCTTGCTTGTGTTGTATTCACTCTCAGATGGATGTCTGATGAATGAAACTGTAGAATACTGACAGATGTTGGTTTGTGCTGCAGGTTGCAGTCCAGCTGCCAGCAGCGCAGAGCAGCAGGAGACAGAGACCACAGAGCAGCCGGACCAGCAGGGGACGCCAGAGAGCAGAGCAACACAGGGGAAACAGCCTCCACAGAGCAACAACACCAAGGTAGCCTGACCTGAACTTCAGCTGGATTCTACACAGCAGTGAGAGAGCAGCGAGAGAGCAGTGAGAGAGCAG
>JBBMOC010000390.1:0-12500 GCA_037975185.1 Centropyge bicolor
TGGCATTTCATTTACTCAGGTTGTTGCAAAGGAAGTTGGTGTGGCGACGTATCCGACATCTTTGGTGACGGATGATAAAAACAGCACACTCCTACAGATACTTGTTACCTGGAGTTTTCTTAATCTCAAAGCCTGTTTGTCCTCAGCAGAAGTTGGACGTTATAAAAGAGTTTGTGTGAAGAAGTAAAAACATTGTTTCCACACCATTAGATAATGTCACCTATATAATCCATTAAATCCACCTTTTTATGGCAGTATTAAACCTAATGTAATTCTGTGGCTGCAACTACTGATTCATTTCACTATAAATGAATGTATCCATTATTGTTTTACCAACAACAATAGATTGATCGACAAAAAGTCGACGAAAAATGAACCACAGTTTCCCTGAGAGGCAGCAGAATTAACTGCAGTAAGTTATCAGGTCTGGTTGGATTCATGCAGCAAACGGGTGGAGCAGACAGTCAGAAGGCATCAGGGGATCAGGAGGAGTGAAGGAGGATCAGGGACGAAACAAACAGAATCCACGGAGCGTCTGGGACTAGATTTACCTTCTGTGGTGGTGGTCGTCACGGCGACTGTGGTGGTTCTTTCAACTGGAAATCAAACAACAATATTTAATTGATCTGCTCGATGGAATAATTCACAGAAGTTCAATAAAGAGATGAAAGGATCCTGTGATGTTTCCTCCCAGACATAAGAACAGAAACTATATGAAGGCAGATTACAGGCTGGCTCGCTGAGAGACATCACAGCTGGAAAAGCACCAAACTTGGAACTTCAGTATTGACTGTTAGGAAATCTGTGCAGTTCTTAGAAACAGGAGGACAGTGGGAGGAGCAGGTCCCAGTCAGCAGCACCACAGAGGGTTCACTTACTGGTGGTCTCGACGAGGATCATTTCATCACTCTCCACCTCGTTGCTGTAGATGGCAGCCAGCAGGACTTCGTACTCCATGGAGGGGCTCAGTCCTCTGATCAGGTAGGAGTTAATGTTTCCATTCACCAGAGCCTGAGACGGGTGGAGACAGGTGGAGACGGGTGGAGACAGGTGGAGACGGGTGGAGACGGGTGGAGACAGGTGGAGACGGGTGGAGACAGGTGGAGTCAGGTGTTAGACGAGTGGAGACAGGTGGAGACAGGTGGAGACAGGTGGAGTCAGGTGTTAGACGAGTGGAGACAGGTGGAGACAGGTGGAGACAGGTGTTAGACGAGTGGAGACAGGTGTTAGACGAGTGGAGACAGGTGTTAGACGAGTGGAGACAGGTGGAGACGGGTGGAGACAGGTGTTAGACGGGTGGAGACAGGTGGAGATGGGTGGAGACAGGTGTTAGACGGGTGGAGACAGGTGTTAGACGAGTGGAGACAGGTGGAGATGGGTGGAGACAGGTGTTAGACGGGTGGAGACAAGTGTTAGACGAGTGGAGACAGGTGGAGATGGGTGGAGACAGGTGTTAGACGAGTGGAGACAGGTGGAGAAAGGTGGAGACAGGTGTTAGATGGGTGGAGACAGGTGTTAGACGAGTGGAGACAGGTGGAGATGGGTGGAGACAGGTGGAGACAGGTGTTAGACGAGTGGAGACAGGTGGAGATGGGTGGAGACAGGTGTTAGATGGGTGGAGACAGGTGGAGACAGGTGTTAGACGAGTGGAGACAGGTGGAGATGGGTGGAGACAGGTGGAGACAGGTGTTAGACGAGTGGAGACAGGTGGAGATGGGTGGAGACAGGTGTTAGATGGGTGGAGACAGGTGGAGACAGGTGTTAGACGAGTGGAGACAGGTGGAGATGGGTGGAGACAGGTGGAGACAGGTGTTAGACGAGTGGAGACAGGTGGAGATGGGTGGAGACAGGTGTTAGATGGGTGGAGACAGGTGGAGACAGGTGTTAGACGAGTGGAGACAGGTGGAGATGGGTGGAGACAGGTGGAGACAGGTGTTAGACGAGTGGAGACAGGTGGAGATGGGTGGAGACAGGTGTTAGATGGGTGGAGACAGGTGGAGACAGGTGTTAGACGAGTGGAGACAGGTGGAGATGGGTGGAGACAGGTGGAGACATGTGTTAGACGGGTGGAGACAGGTGGAGACAGGTGTTAGACGAGTGCAGCTCACACAGAAGGATAAAACCAGTGAGAAGCAGAACTCAATAGAAAACATATTTTCCTATTTTGAGGATGAACCACCTGAATCAAACTTTTCCTCTGTCACAGTGAGAAGCACTTGACTTTAGATCGAATATTACATCACTGCACGAAGACACAAACAGAAAGATCCAAGCACTGAAACCAGCCGTTAGAGAAGTGACAGGCGGACAGGTGAAGGCTGATAACACCTGTCCTGTGTTTCATCTCTGAGATCGTCTGAAGAGATTCATTAGTGCGACAGACAGAAACAGAAGAGACTTTTATCTTCTGCTTTGTTTTCTATCTTAATCGAATCACCTGGTTCGAGTTTATCAGCTGAGATCAAATGTGGCTCCGTGTTTTTATCGACTCGTCAAAAGGAGAAACGTACACAGATTGCTGGAGATGTTTTGCTGTCGTTGTGAGGACCTCGACTGGCTGGGATTACTTTAGTTTACTTTATTAGGATTCTTATTAGCTACAGCATCAAAGCAGCTTTTCCTCCTGACGGCCATGAAACAGATTTATGTTGTTACTGCAGACGTAATTCAGAATGAGTTGAATTACTCCACAGTGATGTAACCTATACCTGATTACTTTAGGGTTAGCCCAGGTTCAAAAATAGCATTTTCAAATCTCCAATAGTTTTGTGTTAGCTTAGTGTTGGATACTTTTTTTTCAGGATAATTTGTTGTTGTAATATTCATATTTGGTCATAAGAGGCTGAAGCTCCCCGACACAGGAGCAGGTTGGGATTCTTGCCTGGAACCTTTGGAGGAACTTGAACTGAATGTGTTTGAGACAAAATCTGGACCTCACAAAATGAACACACACACACAGACACAGACACAGACACACACACACACACACACACACACAGACACACACACCTCTTCGCTGTCTCCTCCGTCCGTGGGCGTCCAGGTGAGTCGGTACAGCACCACATCAGAGGCCGGGTGCTGCCAGGACACCCTGAAGCTGTCTGTCGAGACGTCACTGCTCCTCATGTCCAGGGGGTCTGGGACGGTCTCTACACACACACACACACACACACACACACACACACACACACACACACACACACACACACACACGTTGGTTATGGTAAAAACAGGCCGGACATCTTGTTTATCTTTATATTCTAATGACAGAAGACTCCCTGGAGACTAAGAACTCTGGCAGTGGTTTGTACTTGTGGTGAAGCTGTCCGTCACCGCCTCGGCTTGGCCCTCGTCGTAGATGGCGAACACACCGACGGTGTACTCCGTCAGGGATGTCAGGTTTCTCAGTAACCAGGTGGTCACACGGCCAACATCCACCTGTGGACGCAGAAGACACAGCTCTTATCTTCAGTTCAGTGTTAAACAGCCCTGTGCTTCCTGTGGGCGGAGCTGGCATGGTGAGACACAGCGCTGGAAGCTCAGCAGCCTGTGTGTCTCAGCGGATGTCAGCTGACTGCAGGAGCTGCTCACCTCGTTGGTCTGGACTCCGTTGGTCTTCACGAACATGACGCGGTAGCCTGTGATCTTCCTGGAGGTGGAGTCCCACGTGAGCCGGGCGGAGCTGTGGTCCACGTTGGAGAAGCGCAGGTTCTTCGCTGGGGTCAGCGGCACTGAGGGGGGGGGCGGCGAAAAGAAAACATGAGCTCACACAGTAAACGTCCAAATCCCATCGACTCTGAGGAGCTGTTTTTATATCTGAGCTTCACTGCTCTGAAGGCCTGGAAACACTGGACACGAGGTCAGCAGCTGCTCTGTTCACACCAGTGTAACCAGCTGATCGTAAATCTCTTCTCAAATGTGTTTAACTGATTTACATTGAACTATTTGTGATGGTGTGCAGCCTGATTGATCAGCAGGAGAAACAGGAACGTAAACACAACAACAGCTGAGAAACACCACAGAGCTGCTGGGGTCAAAGGTTAGCTGGGTTTTCATTTAGGAAGTGATTTCTCTCACACACACACACAAACACACACAAACACACACACACACACAACTCGTGGGGTTTTAAAGCAGGATTATTGAACTGCACTATTTTAATTATAAAGTGGACAGAACCCCTGCCCCCCCCCCTCCCTCAGGCTCTCTCTCTCTCTCTCTCTCTCTCTCTCTCGCTCTCTCTCTCTTTCTCTCTCTCTCTCTCTCTCTCTCTCTCCAGCAGGTCCTGCAGACTTTTTTTAATTCAGCCAGGGAATCTGATTCACTCTCAGAGGCTCGGAAACTTTTATGCTCAGAATTACTGATCTGATTTCTTTTTTAAAATAAGTCCTGATAGTGCCCACCACTGCTTCACCTCAATTACAGCAGGGGTCAGAGCAAAGACAAAGCAGCAGGGAGACAGAGCCTCTGCTTTCACGGGGGGTCGAGCGAGGGGTCAGCACAGGAAGGAGGAGGATGGAAATTAAAAAGTTTACAGGAAGGTAAGTCTCCAAAGTTTCCAAACCTGTCTGTCCATGTAAAAATATCCACTGCACTGAACAACCCCTCCACAGGGACGTCAGATTCCACCGAGCAGCCACAAGAATTCTGCACTTTTATGAGAAGGATTCTATTTCCTTCACTGTTTGTTTTTAGTTTTTTTAAAGTATGGAAGAATGCAGCGATCACTGTGACACACACACAGGGAGACTGGTGCTGTCTTCACTCTCTGGGACGGACGAGGTCATGAAGGTGGTCGATAAAGGTCCACAAATCTCCACATTATTTTGATATGACAAACACTAGGATGCTGCGATCTGCTGCTGAGAAATAAGAACTACTCATGAACATGGCATCATGCTGAATAATGAGGTGAAAATGTTTTAAAAAGAATTCACCACCTTCATCAAACAGTCTCTATTTCTACCTCATATTATGACCTGTTTTGAACCGTGAATCTACTCATCGCATCTCATTACACATTATGGAGTCTGATGCTGCAACAATTGTTATTAGCTTCATTCTATTAGCTTTGTTACACTGCATTCTTCTTATCACGGTCCTTTTCTTTGCAGCAGGAGCCTGCAGTCATTGAAACTCTATCTCTGAACAATGAAGGAACAGATTGAAATAACTGGACAAAACACAGGACATTAGGCTCCTGGAGGCAGAGACACGGGGGCTGAATGATTATGAACAAACACAGGAAACAACAAACGAGGGGTAACCGTGACGACCGGCTGCAGGACGGAGAACAATAAATATAAACTACACACGAAGTGACGAAAACCTCACGCAGCCATCTTCACTGCGACATCAGTGCAGCTAATCAACAGAAGCAAAAAGTGTTGACTTATAATTAATGGATGTTTTCTTGCCCTGAGTGAGTGATTAAACACACTAATGGACGACTGACGACGATGGGATGGAGGCATGAAGCCCTGCTTGCTTGGATGAAGAAGAGTTATTTTACTATGAAAAGTCTGTTGACAGACCTCAACCCCCCCAGAACAACTAGCATGTCCCTCTGACAGTCGTCCTGATCTGACCTGCATTCAGGCCTTCCAAGCTTCATAAAGACATAAACACGGCCTGACTTAAAGCCACAAACCACAGGCCTTAAAGGAGACTTCATAAAACGTTAATTACTGAGCATGGTGGTGATCTGGGGAGGGCAGGGAGGGGGGGGGTGCGCTCGCTCATCAAGGCTTCGAAACTCTTAAAAATGAAAGTGAGGTGCAAGAAATAGCACTGCGAGGGGAAGCTGGAAGCTGGAAGCTGGTGTCATGCCATGATTCTGGCATCGCCGGCTGCCAGTCTTGTCGGGGCAGAGAGCATGCTGGGACGTGACTGGAACAGCCGTCCTGGAGAAGCCACTGCCAGCAGACACTCTGCAAATGAAAAGTAGCTGCAGCAGCTGATTAGAGCAACTTGAAGGGAGCGAGCGCTAATCAGAGACATTAGCTGCTGCTTCCTCTTCCCTCCTCATTCACTGTGAAGTTCAGATTCAGACCAAGGCAATAACTCATGTTACAGGAAGATTTGTCTCTGTGGATGGATTCGTCTCACATCCCGACTCAACGATAAACTTCCAGTGGCAGCCATGTTCCCTGGGTAACATTTGATGTGAAGTGTAGAGGCTTGTTTTTGTTAGTTGTCAGGTTCAATTCAACACCGGCAAACTGAGAAAACACACCTCTGCTTGATTGCTCTTCAAAGATCTACACAATTAAAGGAAACCTTGAAAGGACAAGACGTAGAGATGCTGCGTATGGAAACAGATGTAAACAGATCACAGAGCACAAACAGAAGAAACAGTTCCCTCAAATGAATCGTTTAAAGCTTCAAATGATTGAAATCGTTCTCTAAAATGACAGATTCTTTGAGCTGACTGTGGTTTGATGTGAAGCTCTGAGGGCTTTTTATGACCTGCATGATGTTCACAGCATCATCACATGTTTATGGTGAAATGATCTGCTACAACAAATCTGAATGGACTGAGCTCTTAACGAGAGCACTGGAGGCCCACTGGCAGGTGGGATTAGAATAATCAGAAACAGGTGAATGATTTTAACATCAAAGGTTTTATCAGCTGATCGACTGGTGTGAGTGTGAGACTGACGTGTGGTCTGCTGGCTGGTCATGGGGTCGCTGGCCTCCTCTCCGTACATGGCGTACACCGTCACCGTGTACTCTGTGTCCGGAGTCAGTCCCTCCAGCTCCACCTCGTTCACCGAGTCCGCCACCTTCACCTGCACACACACACACACACACACACACACACACACACACGCTGCATGAAGGTATGTGCCTGTAGCTGAAACAGGATCCAGTGTGTCAGGCAGACGTCCTTATCTCTCCTGCCACTATCTCATCTTGTCCACATCTATCATACGATCGACTTCTCTGCGTATCTGCTCTTCCATCATCCCTCCATGGAGCCGCCGTCCTGTCCAGACAGGCACAGGATCCAGCTGTGATTGCACAAGACGATTTGTGAATGTGGCTGTGGCCGTTCGCTCTCCCCTCAGCAGGTGGGACCGTCCGCTCTGCCTGCCTCATGTGATGGCATATAGACAAGTCAGAGGCTGGTTCTGTTCTGTGTCTGCAGCAGGATGATTGACTACTGCACCGCAGCTGCTCACACACCATGGCCGCAAACCTTCAGCTCAGCCATCCTTCACCTTCTGAGAAAGACAACACGGATGTTCAGCAGGAATAAATCCAGCAGTGTGGAGCTACTGACGAGTGTTTGTCCACCTGCTCTTCCTGTCGGCTCATTCATATTTTTGTTATTCTGGAGCCTGAGAGAAATAAGATGTTCTGCCAAATCTTACATGTCATACTTCATAACTGATGCAAACTGTAGACTGAGCTCTGGGTACAAACCAAGCGGCAACCTCCGGCGCTGAAAAATGAAGCCAATGTGGAAGTGCAAAAAAGCTGCAGTTCCTCCAATAACCACTAGAGCAGGCTGCAGAAGGGAGTCAATTACATTTGAGCCCCATGTTAAAATGTCCGATTTTACCACAGAAAAAAACATATTTACAGCCTGGTTCAAAACATGGCTCTAGTCTCATAAGCTGTTTTTCTACTCTATGACAACTCTGAGGGGGGGGGCAAATTTTTTTATAAGGCGTTGGTTTAAAATATACAGCATACATCATTATGCACAATTCATAGCTGTCAATCTAAGTGGCGCCACTTTGATTGACAACTAGCCACTGACGGTCTAAAGGGCGTCACCCCGGCTAATTCTAGTCACTGAGTTTGGGAAAGAGATCGTCGTGGGGTTAGCCGGCTAGCAACGCTATTTAGCATTTAACCTAGCTGGTTAGCCGTAGCTAGTTTGATTATTTCGAAAAAAGCGGCTTTTTTCAGCCAATAGCGTTCATTCGACCCGCCTCAGCTCCGCCCTCGCTCCACCTCTTTGTCCATATTTGGAGTAACCGGAGGTAGGCTACCAAGATGGCTGCGCACTACGATTTGCTTCATTTTTGCTCTTCAGAAACCTATGGGTGACGTCACGGACACTACGTCCATATTTTATACAGTCTATGGTACAAACATATGCAGCCAACATGCTCCACAGTTAGAGAACCTACAGCTATTAAAAACAAATTTCAAATCAAAATTATTTAAAGAATTGAATATTGTGGAAATCCCCACATGACCCTTGGTAAGACTTTCCCAATTTTGCTGTAGGTCTCATTAATTGACCTGAGTGTATGTGAGGGTCACTGCTGGATGCTCCTCTAATGATGAGTCCCTCCTTAACGAAGGATGAGAAAAACAGCTGAAAGTGTTTGAATGAAACTGTTGGAATGGAAACGCTGAAATGCTGCATTGGCTTGAGAAGCCTTTCATCTCAGAGCAGAAGGTCACTCTGTCACACACTGAATCCTTGTCCCTTTTGTTTGTCGCTGGCAGGAGGACAGGCCGTTTCATGAACGTGGCTCTACAAAGACATCAAATCTGCCTCTTGCTGTTCACATCTCTCAATCTGTGTGTTCTCTCTCTCTTGTGGGTTGAATCTGTGTTGAAGCCTATTGTTTCTCCGTACAGACTTTTCCTCTGAACCAGCGTGCAGAGGAGCTCCCCTCAGTCCAACTGGACTGGATCTGGCTCTGGCTCTGGCTCCGGCCCAGGTGAGTTCCCACACGCTCCACCAGTGGCAGCCATGGGAGCAGGAGCCAGCCCAGCCCCCCCCCCGGGCTCCGACTGTGGCGCCTCAGAGCCAGGCTCATCCTCACCACTGGAAAGCTGCCACCTGATTCTGAATTCCTCCCTAAATGGTTTTTATTGCTTTTTGCCTAGAGGGGGAAGTGACGGCCGGCGTAATGAGGTCCACTGGGACAGAGAGGGACACAGACGGCTGGCGGTGTCCTTCACACCTCTCCTCCTCTCCCCGTCTGTCTCACCTTCCTTAACTCTATGAAACCAGAGCTCCCGCAGGCGGCATCAGACCGGCCGCACGACGTCCCTGTTTGCATAATCCTGTTTAAATTGATCTGACAAAAATCATAGTAGCAAGAGCTAAAAGCAAAGTCTTTGTGTCATCACATTATCTGCTTGTGTCGTTACGTTACATTACATGAGGTGCAAAACGGTGAAGGAGCAGAGAAGCAGCTCAAGGTGGGTGTCAGAGACAGACTGAGAGGAAGTGGGTCAGTAGAGTCAGCACAGTTTCACACAGCACCACACAAGGCTTCCTCATAAACTCCTCACCTCCTTTTTGGTCTGATTTATAAAACAACAATAGACAGTTTTGCAAGATACTTTCAACTAAAAATAATTTATAACTTTTTGGCTACAAGAAAAATGCTAAATGTATGGGGTATTAGAGAATCCAGTGAATGTCAGTTTTGTTTTACGGAAACTGAATCATCTGTTCATTTATTTTGGTATTGTCATATTGTATCCACATTTTGGAGAGAAGTTCAAATAATGTGTTCAAATGTGAACTTACGCCTGAAATTGGACCTCTTCTCTGTGATGTTGGGAGATGTTACAGAAACAAAGACTTATATTATCAATTTAATTTTATTATTTGGAAAAATGTTCATTTACAAAGCGACTAGAGTTGAATCTCTAAACATCAATAGATTTAAGAGCTTCCTAAAACACCAGTTTATATTAGAAGGATATTATGCTAATAACAAAAGATATCTAGAGAGATGGGAAAAGTTTATTGAAGCTGAAGGGTGGTAATTGAATATATGCTGCCTAACTGAAAATGCTATACTGTTGGTATTATTTCTCTTATTATTATTACTATTATCTGGTAATTTGGATTGTCAAACTTTAATTAATTTGAATATTAAGCCAAGTTGGATCCTTAAGTAGATGACTATTTGACCCCCTGTTATTTGTTGTGTTGTTTTTAGACATATTATCAGTGTTGTCCTTTGCTCTTTTTTTTGTTTGTTTTGTTTTGTTTGTTTGTCTGTTTTATTTAGTCTAGTTTTTTTTGTTTTTGTTTTTGTTTTTTTGTTTTTTTCTTCCGTTATGGTGTGGTATGTTCTGTTTTGGTCTGGACAGTTTGTTTGTGCAGTGATGTCTTTGTTTATGATTGTGTTGTCTTTGGTCCTGTTTGATGTTTGTTAATAAAAAAAAAATAAATAAAAAAAAAACTCCTCACCTCCTTCTCGTCCGCAGGGTCTCCCTCCGTCAGCGGGGCGTACAGGATCATGTACCCAGAAGCCCCGGCGGCCGTCCTCCAGCGAACCCTCATGGTGCTGTGGGTGATATCGAACAGCTCCAGGTCGTTCACCATGGGCAGGGCCACTGCATGGCACAGACAGGGTTTACAACACATGAAGCCAACAGCTCGACTTCAACCTGTGTTTAGACTGTCAGGCTCAATACGTTTCATTAAATCTACTCTTTCAGCCGGTCAGTGTCATCAGACTGGCTCATACAGACGACTCCTCTGTTTTACATCCACCCTTTTCTTTCAGGCATTTAGCAGCATTTCTTTATCATCATGTTTCATTTGTCGCCTGAGCCGGACGGTCCAGCTCAACCTGCAGCAGCAGCTCAGAGCAGACCTCATTAACTTTGGTACAAGGTCGACTTAACGTTCGTCCTGAAAAGACGGAGAGGAATTCCCCGTCATTCATCAGCGAGCGAGCGCGGGGCTGAGGGAGGCGGGAGGATCCTGCCAGGCTCTGGTTCACTGTTTCACACATCATGACGGAGCCCGAGGCGACACCACCAGAATTAGAGCTCACCACAGGCCCCTGTCAGAGGTGGAGGGTCTGGGCTAATGCATAATGAAACACCTGTGCAGCTTTTATGACCCAAATTCAGTGCGACACACATCTGCTGCTCGCTCCGTGTTTCTGTGGCATACAGAGAGATTTGCTCTGGTTCCAACAGTCTGACAACCGAAAATGTTTCAGGCATCTAAAATACATTTCTGCTCAACAGCAACACGAGGACAAGACGGCGACACAGGTTCACATTAACAGGTTAGCAAAGAGCAAAGCAAATATAAAGACTGTTAGAGGAAACTAATGATGTTTGCTGCTGGTCGTCCACACAGAGACGTTCAGCAGGATGATGTGTTCACCTGCTTGTGGACGGTTGTCAACATCGTCAGGGGTGAGATACTATGGAGAAAGTATTATTTCCCAGCATTCCTTGCAAACGTTTCCTCCATGAGCGACGGTAGGAAGTAGAGGGGTGAGCAGGACTTCGCTCTTTTGCCAAATCTACACACATAGTTACTAGGGATGAGCCGGTACGGATAAAGCATTTTTGACGAATACAAGTATAATACGAGTAAAACCTGTCAATATCTGTGTTCGTGCTGAAGGAAAATCCTCACTGTGTAACTGACTAACTGACTGTCTTCGCGCTCTGTGATTGGCCAGTCACACACAGCGCCCGCCCCTCCCTACACAGACACGTCTCTTCGTACGTGGTGCATTTGACAAGACAGAGCTGAAAACGGCTCGTGTCGGGTCGTTTTCTGTTGTTTTTTTTACCGTCTGCTTGCTCTTAGTTTAGACGGTGATTTCCCTGTTTGCATCACTGGATGTTTGCATGAATCATGAAGTTCACACAGATCATTAAAAAATAAACAGTCTTACAGACCATTTACACACATACACACATATAGCTGAACATACAAAGTAGCCTGTATTCATATTTTTATATGGCTGCTTACAGTGTCTGACACTTTCTCACTACAGTTCATAAAAATAAATATAATATTATAAATATTACAAATTAAGCTTTATATACTGTATAGATGTTTTGAATACAGTAGATTAGCAACTTCTGATCAATCCATATCAATTTCAGACTTAAAATAATGTACAGTTTTAAGCCCCACCCATTTCCGCTTCCACTTCCGTCCAGGCCCCGCCCACTCCGAGTACAGATACAGATACAGATAGTGGTGTACTCGCTCATCCCTAATACTTACATGTGGTGGCGCTGCCTCTCAGGCCTTCGCTGGCAGAGCTGCGGTAGATGGCGAACACGGCCACCTGGTACTCCGTCAGAGAGTTCAGGTAGTTCAGCTCCACGCTGTTCTCTGTCCCCTGCACCACCTGACAGACACATCACACCAGGTTTCAACATGTACACTTCAAAACCAACATCCTCCTCATTTATACCCTCACTTTGTTCTTTTTAATCCTTTTACATTGTGATACTGGATGATTCATTATGATCTAAAAATAACTTTCATTAACTGTGATTTTGAACCAAACAGCAGCTCTTTTCATGTCAAAAAGTATTAAAGTCTCCAAAAAGCTTGTGTTTATGAAGCAGAGTCGAACATGCTCCACGTGTTGCTGTAGGCATTCAGCTCTTCTCCAAAGAGATTTAAATGGAGTGTAACTAGATCAGATTAGCTTTGATGAAACCTCAGTTTTTCCTTGTGGGGAAACCGGCCCGTTCCAGCTGCAATGTGCAATAAACATCAAAGAGAAGCATCGAAATCAGAG